>WITN01000668.1:0-48528 GCA_015025155.1 Lactarius quietus | reverse complement strand
AGCCAACTACCTCCGAACAGAGACAGTACAGTTACACTGTCATTACCCGGAATCTGTCTACGTAGCGGAACACCTACCTACCAGAAGACCAAGGGAACTCCAAGCGTTCAAAGAACACTGCAGATTGCAGTACAACCAGCACCAAATCTCCCTAGACGTTCACCACCCTTTGAGCCACATTCGAGAATTCACGTCAAGCATCCTCAACTTCCAGAACTACCTTTGGAGGAGCAAAACCACGGTCACCTACTTTGGTATTTACGAAGAATACCATTGGATCCGCCGACAAGTCAGGCGAAACCAGCCAGACAAGGCCATCTTACAACCCGCCTACAAAATCCACTACCAGTGGAACGAAGACGGTTGGACTGTCACCAGATTACCCCGCCATTAGTGAATGAGCCAAAGTACAACTCCAAAGACAAGAGAACTCACAGAAGAGGAAGATAACCTCGTTCCAGGAAGCATCTACGACACATTCTTTGACCTAATCCACGAAAGATTCCAAGGTGAACTTCTTGATAGACTGGTCTTCAGCAAAGACGGTCACTTTCCTTGGTTTTTCCTAGACACCCTTGAAGAAGTTACCATCAAAGACTTCACCAGAATCCACCCCCACATCTCCCATGTCCACAATCTTGATTACAGCTCACTTATTGGCGATTACCGATCCAAAAAGGTCGAGTGGTCATACGATAGAGAAAGGTGGGAATACAAGAACAGGAAAGAAGTCAAGTTCTCAGATTCTGAAGAAGAACCTTCTGATCACAAAGAGGAAGCAACCTCTGCTCAAGAAACCCAACCAGAAGCACAAGGTTGGTCACGACCTAGAACACCACCCTCAGGCGCCAGATCAGCGCGCAGCGAATCAAGTGACCAAGAAGAGGTCTCCCAGATCCTAGGAAGCGTCACCAGAAAAGTCAAGGCGCTTATCACCACAGTATCCCAGCCACAGACACCACAAGCAGTTCCAGGCGCACTCCCAGTAACCCCAGCGGAAGCATCACAGTCATTCCTACCTACACCGTCGGCTACAGCATTCCCACTTCCACCAGCACTACCCCCAGTACGCGCAGCCACACCTACTCCCAGTCAACGCCCCAGTACCCCTGCTCATTCTAGTCGCTCCACGTCTCCAAGTCAACCTAGTACACCCAGCACACCAAGTACCCCAGCAAGCATGTCTGGTTCAGCAAACACCAAGTTATTGGGATCCCCCCCAGAATCATTCGATGGTAGCCCTGCAAAGGCAGAAGCCTTTTGGAACAATCTAGAGAACTACTACTACCTCAACGAATCCACGTATTCAGATCAAGGAAAGAGGGTTTCAGCCGCTCTAACACACTTCAAAGTCGGCACGTCTGCCGGAGAATGGGCTCAAGATAAACAGAAGAAAGCCTTGTCAGTCACGCCTGTCGATTTCGGAACATGGGTAGATTTCCGTGACAGTTTCAAGAAACACTTCGTCCCAGCATACTCGAAGCTGGAAGCCACCAATGCCATGTACACCTCCAAGATGGGCGGACGCCCTTTCAATGAATGGTACCAAGATTGGTCGACATTCGCCTCCCGGAGCAGAGCCAACGAAGAAACCCAGATGTACGCCTTTAGGAAGGCGCTTCCCATGGCATTACACCAGAAGATAATGGGTGTATCACCACAGCCTACCACGCTAGAAGACCTAGCAGAGAAAGCAAGAGAGTTCGATCGACTCTGGCGCATGTACAGCGCCCCCACCACGTTTAACAGAAGCTCAGGCCCACGTAACCGCGCCATAACCACAGATGAAGATCACGCCCAAGTCAATGTCACCACAGCACCATCACGACCCCCGATGGGGAAGATATGAAGGCAGAGAAGGACAGACACTTCAAGGATAAGCTCTGCTTCTACTGCGGAAAACCTGGTCATAGGGCTAAAGATTGCCGCCTCAAGACGAGCCAGTATAATCAAGGGACAGGAAATAGACGTCCAAATCCACGAAGCGACTTCAGAGCTCGCGCCACAGTAACCCAAGAAGATCAATTTGCCGAAGAAGAACATGCCGAAGAGCACCCGCCCAGGTAGGGCCATGTACCACAGCCCACGTCCCCAAGTCATGATTCCACGCCCTCACTCCTGCCCTGTCAATGAGGATTTTTGAAGCGTCCCTCTGCTGCACTGTCAGTTGGGACTTTACGTTTGTCCAGGTCTAGTTTTGAGAATAGGTTTTCTCTCCTAGAGACGTTAGACTCTGAGCCTGTACCCGGTGATACTATACGAAATAGACGATCACCATCTATTACACTCAGAGTGACTCTAGTCGGAAAAACAACTGGATGAGAAATCAGTGCACGCGCCTTGCTAGATAGCGGCGCAGAGGGGATAATCATAGATCAAGACTTCACAACCAAGAACAAACTTACCCTGCGAACACTAGTCAACCCACTTCCGGTAAAGAATGTGGATGGAACACTCAATAAAAGGGGATCAGTCAAGTACACTACAATCCAGAAGATCCGCGTCAAGAATATGGATGACGCTTACCACGAAGAAACATCAGAACTCTATGTTACCACACTAGGGGACCATGACATTATCCTAGGAACGGATTGGCTCCATGCACACAACCCAGAAGTAGACTGGGCCTTGCCACAGATCGCCTTCACAAGATGCCCCAAGAATTGTACCTTGTCCAAGTACCCCCTAGTAATCACGTCCCGAAAGCCGCAGACGCGTGCTACCACCATCAATGCCTTGCACCCAGTAGAAGACACACCCATGATAACCAAAGACGCCTTTGCCCAGGAAGCTATGGAAAGCTTCCTGTATCATCACAGTTTTAGCAAGTATGACGATCTTGCTATCCGGTCAAAGTCCACTGCCAGTACGGCTATTGCAGCAAAGAATGCACCCAAGCAATCCCTTGATCACATCCCTGCCCAGTATCACAAGTATTCCAAGGTTTTTAGTGAAACAGCTTCACATCGCCTCCCAAAACACCAAGCATGGGACCACGCCATAGAACTCAAGCCAGCCTCGAAGATGCGCAATTGTGGCATCTACAGACTCACGCCCAAAGAATCAGAGGCACTCAAAGAATATATCACGGAACATTTGCAGAGAGGATACATCCGCCCTTCCAAGTCCCCCATGGCCAGCCCCTTCTTTTTCGTAGACAAGAAGGATGGCAAGTTACGCCCAGTACAGGATTATCGTGCCCTCAATGATGTTACTATCAAGAACGCCGCCCCTTTACCATTGATTCCCGAGTTAATCAACAAACTACGCGGTGCCAGGTACTTCACCAAGTTGGATATTCGTTGGGGATACAACAATATCCGTATCAGAGAAGGAGACGAACATAAAGCTGCCTTCAAAACCCATCTAGGCTTATTTGAACCCACTGTCATGACATTCGGCCTTTGCAATGCCCCTGCCACGTTCCAGACATTTATGAACAACATCTTCGAAGATATGATAGATGACGGACACGTTGTTGTCTATCTGGATGACATCCTGATTTTTTCCGAAGACCTGGCCTTGTTGGACAAATTAACCCATGAAGTCCTTGCATGCCTTGAAACCCATGATTTATACCTCAAGCCTGAGAAATGTGTATTTGCTCAGACGTCTATTGAATACCTTGGGATCGTCATCTCAAATGGACTACTCAAGATGGACCCTGCTAAGGTCGCAGGAATCACAGATTGGCCTACTCCATGCACAGTCAAACATGTCCAAGCATTCCTTGGTTTTTGTAACTTCTACCGCCGATTTATCAAAGATTTTTCTACCATTGCCAGGCCTTTATTCGACCTCACTAGGAAGGAGATTCCGTTCCTCTGGGGTACCTCACAGGAATCCGTGTTCTGCACCCTCATCCATGCTTTTGTTACAGCCCCTGTTCTTGCCCTCCCTGATCATAGCAAACCCTTCCGACTCATCACCAATGCTAGTGATTTTGCCACGGGAGCCATTCTTGAACAACCAGATGCCCTGAACAGATGGCACCCGGTCGCATACCATTCTAAGTCCTTGCAACCTGCGGAACGGAATTACAAAATTCATGATAAAGAACTCCTTGCCATTATCCGCGCTTTGGATATTTTCCGACATTACCTCAAAGGTCGAGACGATAATCTTGAAATCTGGTCTGACCATGGCAATCTAGTTTATTTTGCCACCAAGCAGAAGCTCACACGACGTCAAGCGCGTTGGGCTTTATTCCTTTCACGCTTCAAGTTCACCATTGTTCACAAGCCGGGCGTACAGAATAAATCAGATGCGCTGTCCAGGCGTCCAGACCTTAAAGAGGGGATAGCAACTGAAGACGAGTTGTGTGTCCTCTTGGACACCAAGTTTTTCACGATTCGCACAGCCCGCCCAACGGCAGTCACAGTATTGGGAGATACAACACTACGCCAAAGAATCAAGTCAAGCCAAGAATATGATAAAGACGTCAGCATTGCCATAGAAGCTATCTTGAAGAATGGCCCAAGATCCATTGTAAAGGGCCTAGAAGAATGGAACCTAGAAGATGGGATCATTCTATTCAGAGGACAAGTCTATGTCCCAAAAGATGACACCCTTCGAAGAGACATTGTCAAGAGATATCACGACCATGTAGCCACAGGACATCCCGGAAGATGGAAGACCTACAAAATAGTATCAAGAGAATTCTGGTGGCCAGGAATATCCACCTTTGTCAAAAGTTATGTGGATGGATGTGCCACATGTCAAGCAACCAAAATCAAACCAAGAACTCAAGTACCACTGTTACCAAACCAAGTACCCACAGACGTGTGGGGAGTTATCACCATGGACTTCATCACAGACCTCCCTACCTCCCAAGGATATGATTCCCTATTCGTGGTAGTGGATCGCCTCAGCAAAGCCACCATTGTCACCCCTTGTAATAAAACCATCACAGCCGAAGAAACATCCAAGTTGTACATGAAGAATGTCTGGAGACGAACCAGACTACCACGCCAAGTTATATCAGATAGAGGACCCCAATTCGCTTCTAAAGTCATGCAAGAAGTCTGGGAATGATTGGGAGTCAAATCCACCATGTCCACAGCCTTCCACCCTCAAACAGACGGAGAAACAGAAAGAGTCAACCAGGAATTAGAGCAATACCTCCATGTCTTTTGTAACTTCCAGCAAGATAATTGGGTAGAACTGATACCCTTCATGGAATTTGCGCACAATGCTCGCCAACACAGCGCCACAGGAAGATCTCCCTTCGAAGTCTGGTACGGATTCAAACCAGAATTCATTCCCCCAGTAAATTTGCTACCAAGATTCCCATGGTAGAAGAACGCCTTCGTACCTTAGACCAAGTACGATCCAAGGTTACAGCAGCACTGTTACGTGCGGGTTGCACGTGAGCCTGACTTAGGCAACGTAGAGTGAACGCGGTGACTCAGCAGTTCCTTGTCTCTTGCACAAAGGCAGAGTTTCGGCTCAACGCACGAAGGCGGAGTTCGTTGTAGTTGCTCGATACATGGCCCCTAAGGACGAGAGAGAGAGAGAGAGAGAAAACATGACTTTGGATAACAAGATGAGAATAGTACAAGAAATCCAAGCTATCGACCACAACAGTCGATAGCTTCCTTATAACGCTTTCGCGCGATCCGCCTTCGTCAGCGAAACCGCCACTACTACTAGTCTGCTAGGTAATCGTCCACTGGTGTTCAGTCATCGTATCGTAAGTCATCAGTCAGCTCCCAGTCATCGTACAGTAATCAGTCAGTAAGCCATCAGTCATCGCGTACTAATCGTCCACTTGATCACGCCCCCTCGGTTATCGGTTAGGTCAGATACTCGCTATGACCCGGGACGTTACATCACCCCCTTCACAAGGGTGAGCGCCCTCGCTCCACAACCCAATTCAGTACTGTAGTGAGTCCGACATCTGTCTCATGCTCGTCCCTTATCCTCAAGAGGGCGTGTGCCCTTCCCAACCGCCTTGCCGAGTGCCGCGAGTGATCAACGTGTACGAAGATATCATCTTCGAGCTTCTTGATCGCCGCCTCCAGCTCTTGGATGATTTCCTGGGACGCGGGTAATGCCTCACCTCAGCTGCAAGGGATATGTCCCCCAGCCGGCTAGGGCCTCGTCTACCTGTCGCCGTCCCCTGAAATCAGCACGGAGGATACTGCAGCTCCTCGCGAGTGTACTCAGCTGCTGGCCCCATGTCCCGACAAGGCTCGGCGTGTATGTCCCGCGGTATATCGGGTGGACCGCCCCATCGTCCCAAACCTCCGGGTTGTGAGCATCCTCACCCGCACATACCTAGCGGGGATGCATCGACCTTCGTGTTCGATCACCATGGGCACCCAGTTCATCCCGTTGTTGAGGACGAAGCCACTGGGGGTAGGCGATAGGGTACGGATAGGGCACCTCGGCGCGTAGTGATTGGTGAGGGGTCACGTGCCTCTCGGTACAGTGGTAGCCTCGGGCTTCGTATCCGACCTCCGCTGTCGCCCATAAATGACAGCAACTGGCGGTGATCCTCCTGCCGCATCCAGGGCTTGTTGGCAATGTCGTCTTCTTCTTCGTTGTTGATTCGAGGGGGAATGCGCATGGGGGCGCAATGGCAGTAGCTTTGGGGTTATCGCATCAGGTGCAGATAACGTGGGCGTCGTGGTAGGAGCCATCAGAGGACTCATCGCTGTCATATCAATCGACAGCGGTGGTGGACGTGAAGGCGGTGGAGGGCTGGAGGATACTTGCCTCATCAGCATCTGTATCCTTGTCCGTCTCTCCTTCGGCATCATCTTCGTCACCTGATCCAACCTCCATGCTGTCATTACTTCCTGTAACAGCTGGTAGTCCCTCCTCATTGTCCTCCACTCAGCCGCTTGCGGGTGTGGGGAATCGCCCGTGAGCCTCGGCCAGGTCTCGCTCCGTTGTTCTCTGTCGGTTCGGTCTTGCTCGGCGACCGCTCGGACCTGCTCGACGGCTGAGCAGAAGGGTCGTCCACATTGTTGTTGGCGTCATAGGTGGTGAGGGCGTCGGTGTGAGGGAAGTCAAGACTGATAGTGGTGAGTGGGACATAGGACATTGTCGTGGGGTTTGATGGTGTAGTTTGTCCTGTCGAGGCTGCTTTTATGTGAATCTCAGCCATTGGGTTAGATTGCTTGAACTTCCTTATCTCTTCCTCCACGTGGACGTCGTCCCATGGGACCCACTGGTTATCCGAGTCTGAGTTAATGAGGTATCGGAGTTTGCGCCCTCTTCCATGTCTTCTTGAGTCTAGTACTTTTTCGACTTCATATTCTTCCACGTCTTCTACCAATTCTGGTGGTGGGCGTTGGTAGTTTGCGCCATGAATCAGCGTTTCTTTGTAAGGCGTGAGAAGATCTGTGTGGAAAACATCGTGGATGCTCCACTGCGTGGGAAGCTCAAGTCGATAATTGACAGGAGACATCACCTGGACTATCCTGAATGGTCCATGTCTCTTGGCGCCAGCTTTGTGGTTGGTTGATGGGTTCGCAGGTGACGTCCCTCGAGCCAAACTCTATCCCCTTTTTGATATTTGGGGGTGTCACGGTGTTTAACCCATGACTGTTGCGTGCGGCGCATTTGCTCTTGTGCCTGATTCCTTATCTCCTTCAATTGTTCTAGTCTGGCCGTGACCCGTGGTATGGGTGATTTTTTATCCATCCAGTTGGTGTGTGGGTGGTATCCCATCAGCAGTCTAAATGGGGTATCGCGTGTGGACTCGTTAACCCAATTATTATGCGCAAACTCAGCTAGTGCGAGATGATCGGCCCAATTGTCTTGTATTTCATTGGCCCAGAATCTGAGGTATTGTTCCAACCATTGGTTGGTGCGCTCTGATTGTCCGTCCGTTCGTGGGTGGTAGGCAGTTGAAATATTTTGTTGTATTCCCAAGATCCGACACAGTTCTCTTGTGAATTTTGATGCGAATCGAGGGTCCGGTCACTGATGAGTTTTGTTGGTAATCCAAACCGTGCGACCACATGTTTGGCGTATAGAATCGCGGTTTCTTCGCCTGAGATTTCTTCATTGCATGGTATGAATATCGACACTTTGGAACAGTCATGGTCAGTAACTGTGAGTATTGAGTCGTACCCCCATGATTTCGGGAGTTTGGTAATAAAGTCCAGCGCTACTACTTCAAATGGCATTGCCTCAGGTTTTGGGAATATTGGTTGTAGCGGTGCTTTCATTTTCTGGGTATTGACCTTGCACCGCTGACATTCGGCGCACCCTCGAACATATTCGGCAATGTCATGTTTCATGGTGGGCCACCAGTAGTGTTGTTCTACCAATTGTGTTGTTCGATTTATTCCTGGATGACCGTGAACAGGAGGATCATGATGCGTGGAAATCACTTCTCTAATTTCCTCCGTTGTTCCCGTAACGACTAGCTTTGTCCGTGGTACCACCAAAGTCCTTCCGCCTTGGTTAGTTTGTGTGGGTCAACCCACCTACGTAACTTCTGTTCGTCCTGTTGTGGTTTAGTTGTTGCTGTTCGTACAAACAGCTCGTTTGGTAGGACCGTGACATCCTCATTGTCTTTTTCTCCCTGGTTGTAATCGGCGCGTTGAGAGAGGGCGTCGGCCCTTCCATTAGCGTTCCTTTGACGTGGTGTATTTCGAAATTGTATTCCGCTAATTCCAGTACTTCTCTGGCGATTCATCGGCTGATCTTCTGAGGGTCTCGCCAGTACCGAGGTTGAGATGATCGGAGAAGATGCGTACTTTGTGTGGTGATCCAGCTAACAAATGCCGCCAGTTTCACAACACTTTCACGATGGCTAACAATCGAGGTTGTAGATGTCGTAGTTGCGTTCCGCGGCATTGAGTGTTGCCGAATAGTACCCCACCGGGTGTCCTTTCCGTCTAGTTTCTTTTGCAGTAGTACCGCTCCTACTGCAAATCCTGACGCATCCACTTCCAGGTCAAATTGTTGGGTTTGGTCCGTGTGTGCTAGTATAGGGTCTGTGGTGACCCATGTTTGAGCGTGTCAAACGCTACTTGATGTCTTGTCTCCCACTGCCATGGTTCGTCTTTTCGTGTAAGCTCGTTGAGCGGTTTGGCGATGGTAGCAAATCCCTAATAAACTGCCTATAAAAGTTGCAAAAACCAGAAATGATCGTACGTCCTTTACTGATGAGGGGGCTGCCAATCGCGAACGCCGGAAATTTTGACGGGATCCATACGTGTACCCCCTCTTCAAGGATTACCCCCAGGTAATCGATGCTATGGGCGTTGAATGTACATTTCTCTGGCTTGAAGAATAGATCGTGTTCTTGAGCGACTGCCAGGACGTCGCATACTGCCTCTTGGTGTGTTTAAGTGATTGAGGCTGGTGTTTCGTTGCTATTGCAATGTCGTCCATATAGATCCTGATTGTGGTTCCTTTGGCCTCGTGTTTTGCTATAGGTTGGTCGGTATATTTCGTTCATGAAACTTTGGAATGTAGCAGGTGAGTTGCACAGTCCAAAGTACATTACGGTTGGTTCAAATAGACCGCGGCGTGTTTTGAATGCAGCTTTGTGTTCGTCGCCCTCTTTGATCCGTATGTTATTGTATCCTTGGCGGACGTCTAGTTTGCTGAACAGCTGTGCTCCCCCAGATCTCGGATAAGATCATCGATGAGGGGGAGAGGGTATTGATTTCGTATTGTCCATTCATTGATCCGTCGGTAGTCCTGTACGGCGCAGCTTTCCGTCCTTCTTTTTATGAAGAAAAATGATGATGCGTACGGAGATTTTGAGGGGACGTATGTATCCTTTCTCCACTTGTTCGTCGATAAAGTTGTCCAGAGCTGCGTCTTCTACCCTCGTCATAGGGTATACTTTGCAGTCTATTACGTCTGGTACCCCTTCTTGAAATCTATTGCGTGGTCGCAACTTCTTTTGGGTGGGAACCTTTTTGACTCTTCTTCACTGAATACCTTTGCGAAGCGCTGGTATTCTGTTGGTATCTTGACTTCTGCGGTGTATTGTTTGGCGTCCACCGCAAGGTCGACGGCTGATCTTCTCCTGTATACTTGTTCTTCCAAGGTTGTCACTATCTGTTCTTTTGTTCAGTTGTGAACGTTCGTGACACCTTCGCGTCTTCTCCTTCGTTTGTTAGCAGTCTTGCTAGCATGCTCTCTTGTCGCTTGGGTTAATTGATCGTAACACTATAGGGAGTTGTTTCTCATCTATAGTTGCATGGCTCCAGCTGAACCTTGGTTCGTAGGCAGCTAGCCATGGGTATCCTAGTAGTACGTCTTCTTTTCCGATGTCTGTGATGAGAAATCTCATTCTCTTTTGATTCTTCCCGTTTCCACGTTAAGCGTGAGGTAGTGTGTGATCTGCCCCGCTTTATTAGTGGTATCGTCAATGTTGTAGATATTTTTTGGCTTATCTAGTGCCCGTTGTCCCAACCCCATCCGTTTGACGAAGTTTGGATGTATGAAGTTGTCAGTGGCCCAGAGTCCACTAGTGCTTTTATGTCGGCCATGTTGTAACTTGCGCGGATAGAAACTGGTACTCGCATAGATCGGTAGCGCATGATATACACGGAGTTACAACGTATTGCCCTCACCCAGGCGCCAGGTTTAGGCGTTTCCAAAATCCTGTCCCATCAACTGCTGTAGGACCAGGTCTTTCACTTCTTCGTCATCTCCTGCAACTCCTCGCAGCCATTCAGCCGCTTTTTCCTCCTTGGTTTGCTCCGTCTCCGTGGTACGCGTTTGTACCTCGCGTCTTCGTCGAGGTTGCCTACAGTCGCGACTGATATGTCCCATCTTCTGGCAGTTGTAACACTGCAT
Source organism: Lactarius quietus (assembly GCA_015025155.1). Classification (NCBI taxonomy): domain Eukaryota; kingdom Fungi; phylum Basidiomycota; class Agaricomycetes; order Russulales; family Russulaceae; genus Lactarius; species Lactarius quietus. Next base: position 37,749 of record WITN01000668.1, on the reverse strand, counting down.
CTGGCTATGGTCGCGTTGGAATCTCCTTTGAAGGAATCCTCCTCATGGTGGTACTGGTGGCCGCGGTGTGTTGGTGTTTCTGGGGTGGTTATTTATGATGTCTTCAGCCCCCACCAATCGTCCCCTGACTCGATCTGCGGATGTGTCCATTCGGTCGTCATTCTGTAGTGGTGCAAGCAACTTAGCTAGTGCTCCACTATGAGTTCTTCCTGGTTTGAAGGCGTCCAGGTTTCCTCGAACCGTCTGCATATGAATCCACTTCTGTTGCCTCTTCAGGGCGGATTCCCTCCATTCCTCGTAGTTTCGTGGATCGTCATGTTGGTACATTGTTTCGTACAGGGCTCGTGGTAGTCCCTTGGTGAAATACTTGAGCGTTTGCTCGGCATTGATGTTATACCCTGCGTGTCGAACCAGTTGTTCGAATTGGGCGATATAGTTGTCGATCTTTCCATCCTTCATGTGTATGCCAGCGTCGAGCTGGGCTTGGGCCCGTTCTTTACTAAGAACGTCACCGAATTGCCTTTGGAACACGTTGAGTAGGTTTTCCCACAACCTATTGTCGAATTGGTTCGTTCCGGTGGCCACTTCATTGACGAGCCATCGGCTTGCAGACATTACCCACTGGTTAACTGCGTTTCCCTGTATGTATGTGAGGAACAACATAGCTTTTTGGTATTTGTTCCTCATGGCTGAATGGTTGGCGTTAACGCCTGCGTAGACCTCCCATTGAAGGATGAATGCTTCTGCCTGGGATCTTGCTCCTGTGAATGTTGGTGGCGGGTTACTGATGAACTTGTCGTTTACGCCCTGGTTGGCTATTGCTGGTCCTGCTGGTCCTGCTGGTCCTGCTGGAGGTGATCCTCCCCCTCTTCCTTGTGGCCATCCGCCATTGGGCGGTCCTCCTCCTCCTCCTCCGGGTGGTCCCCTCATGGGTGGGAATGGTCTGTTATCAGGTGACGGTACTCGGTTTCGATTGAGCCTGAACTCATAAAACATATCGTGTTCAGGGATACTTGGTGCGTCGGGGACATCTGGTCCCATTGCTCGATTGACAGCTTGCATATCTTCTGGTTGTAGCTGTTGAACGTGGCCTGTTTGTTCGTTTATAACGAGCCTCGGTGGGGATACTTCTGTCTGGGTGGCCATCCTGCTGAATGGTATTCCCCGTATCGGTTCGGGAATGTGTAACTCAGCTGTTTGTGTAATGAGCGCGTCTACTTCTGGCAAGTGTACCGCAATCTCTTCTGGTTCCACTGCTTCTTCGCTTCGTGGGGTTGGCGATCGGTCGCTGGTATGACTCGATACAGCCGGGGTGGTTGCTCGTAGTTGGAATTCGGGTCTCGGTGGTTCTGATTCGAGGTTTTGATCGCTTTGGCCGTCTATGGGTCCTTGTTGATCAATTGGTCGCGCGTCGGTTAATGGTATGTTGATGTTCAAGTCGTCGGCTGCTGGTCGAGTTGCTTCAAAGTAGTTGTTGGTGTTGCTCCACCTGAGCTCGACCCAGCAACAGTGTTCGTTGTTGAAGACTACGGGATGAAATCTTTGTGAGGTGGCTGCCTCTGCGTAATATCCTGTGTTGTGTTCTTCAGATCTTCTGGTGTCTGGTACGTGCCGCCACCGCACTCGGCCTACGAGGTAGCAGGCTGGTGCGTTCCGTTCTCTTGATTCTATTTGGTAGGGGTGAAAGTCCCACCCGTCTTTGGTGTTGACAGTTGCCATGGCGTTCGATGTTAGAGGAGAGCTTGGATTTAATGTTACGTGCGGGTTGCACGTGAGCCTGACTTAGGCGACGTAGAGTGAACGCGGTGACTCAGCGATTCCTTGGCTCTTGCACAAAGGCAGAGTTTCGTCTCAACGCACGAAGGCGGAGTCCGTTTGTAGTTGCTTGACACACGGCCCCAAAGGACGAGGAAGAAAGAGAGAGGAAGAACACGACTTTGATAACAAGATGAGAATGATACAAGAAATCCAAGCTATCGACTACAACAGTCGATAGCTTCCTTATAACGCTACGATGCAGTCTGCCTTCATCAGCGAGACCGCCACTACTACTAGTCTGCTGTGTAATCGTCCACGGTTGATCAGTCATGGTACAGTAATCCGTCAGTCAGCGTACAGTAATCCGTCAGTCATCCATCAGTCATCCGTCAGTCATCGTACAGTAATAGTCCGTTCGATCATGCTCCCTTGGTTATCGCTTAGGCCAGATACTTACTATGGCCCGGGACGTTACACCTAGTGGAAGTATTCGCCACCTTTGTGCAGGATTCGCTGCATAGGACGTCTCACTGTTGCACTACTTATGCTTGAAGGTCCTTAATGGCCTGGTTCAGAGACTCCACAGACAATTAGTTGTGTTGTTCTAGGAGTTGATCCTGTCCACACTTCTAAGAATTCGCTGTTGGCTCCTCTCTGACAAGCATCCCTTATGATCAGTCTCTAGTGAGAAACTAGCATAGCTCTAGATGGCGAGACCTATAGCTCTGTCTTAACGGACATCTTATCCTTGGTTTAAGACCCCTAGACTTTCGCCATAGGTTCACTACCCTCACAGGTCATAGAAGAGTTTAAAACTGGCAAGGGTACTATTAAATTATTACTATCTATTAGAATATCTAGAAAGTCGCACGACTTGAGGCATGACACAACTGTGTTATGTAGCATAGCGCTCCTGTGATTGGGTATCCATACCTTCAAAAGATCTGGACTGGTGCTGACTGCTCCTCGGCACCAGATTTATAACATCTCAAATAAACAATGGCCGCAAATATGACTTCTGCGTTCACCGTTGTCTTCCCTCCTACGATCAAGTTGGATCGTTTGGACGGCACCAACTGGGTTCAGTGGAACTCCACCTTCGTGGCGCTCATGAGGATGAATGGCTGCAAACGCCACCTCACCCACGATGACCCGGCTCACGCCAACCCCGCCAACCCAGATGCAGAAGTAATTGCGTTCTGGCACAAACAGGAGGAGGCCCTTTTGGGCATGATTACATTATTTTGTACCACAGAAGTATACTCAGTGGTGTCTTCTGATATCACCTATGCAACGGTGCATCAGAAGTACATTCACTTGGAGAGTTTGTACGGCGCGGTTGGCTCTATGGCCACCTTCAATTTGTGGGTTGGGCTTGCTAATACCAAGCTCCAGGAAGGTCAGCCCTTCCTGCCTCAACTCCAGCGTATGCTGGACACGAGGAACACACTCGCGGAGAACGGGATGGCGATCAGCGACATGCAGTTGTCGTTCATCTTACTAGATGCTCTCCCCCTGTCCTTCTCCACCATCGCCGGCACAATACTCGCCAATGGTCCCCCCTCGGCACTCGTCCCCAACGACCTCGTTCAGAGGTTCCTAAATGAGGAGAGTTGCCTCAATGGTCCTTCGGCGACCTTAAACAAGGCCGCCCCCGTAAAAAATTCATCTTCATCATCTTCCAACAATAAAGGCAAGCAGCGGCAGTCCAAGCCGCAGCACGCCTCTTCGTCCAATCAAGGTGGCTCTTCGGAGCCCACATGTTACTACTGCCAAAAGCCCGGCCATAAAAAGCCGGACTGCAAAAAGATGAAGAAGGACCAAGAGAACGCCCGTAAGGGCAAAGAGGGGCAGATCAGGAAGCAGTCTGCCAATGTCATGGCAACTGCGGAGGACAAGGAGACCTCCAGAAGGCTCCTGAAGGCACCGCCAGTACCAAGGGCCCTTTTGGCCCCAATAGCTACTTCTGTAAATGGTAGTGGCAAAATAGAGGAGGTGACTGAGGTCCCTCACATTCATCTTTATGTCATGGGAAGCAAGTGTAACAACACTTGGCTTCTGGATAGTGGAGCAAGTTCACATTCTACTTATGAGCGTGAGGATTTTGACACATATGAATCCCACACTAGTGACATCTCCATTGCTGATGGCACCATAATCAAAGCCGTTGGCAAGGGCTCTGTGATTTTCAGAACTTCTTACTCCAAGGACCTAGTCCTAGAGAACGTTCTACACATCCCCTCCACCCAAGACAGAATCCTTTCTGTAGCAACACTTACAAAGAAAGGAGGACTGGCAAAGTTCGATGGGAATAGCTTTTCCCTCGAATATAATTTTGAACCAGTAGCGGATGGTTTTCAAGCTGGAGGCCTTTATTGGCTCTCAGTGCAGCACATCTATGGTGTAAGCACTGCCACTGCATCGGCCAGCTTAGAGACCTGGCACAAGCGCATGGGACACATGTCCAAAGAAGCGCTGAAGAGATATGCTCAGAGTTCCTGTAAAGGACTCATCATAAATAGTTCCCCAGAGGAGACTGGTATCTGCCATGGCTGTGAGCTAGGCAAGAGCCATCGTCATCCTTTCCCTTCTTCCAATAAGCGTGCTTCACAGCCGCTTGAACTTGTTCACTCCGACTTAGTTGGACCCCTTCAGAGTAACTCTATTCAGGGGAACAAATACTTTGCTACCTTTATCGATGATCACACCAGAATTGTGGTTGTGATTCCTCTAAAGTCCAAAGACCAACTTTCAGGTGCCTTTGTGCACTATTGGCAATGGGCTGAAAGGCAGTTGGAACACTATAAACTAAAGTGTCTCCATTCTGATCGCGGGGGCGAGTATGTGAACAAGGAGGTTAAAAACCTACTACTGGAAGCGGGAATTGAGCATAAACTCACTGTGCCATATTCTCCACAACAAAACGGACGAGCTGAGCGATTTAATCACACCATCATGGAAAAGGGCACTAGTATGCTACATGATGCAGGTTTAAGCCTGGGCTTCTGGGAGCAAGCGGTTATGACTGCTGTCTACATCTACAATAGAACTCCCATCCGTTCCACTAAGTGGAAAACTCCGTATGAGCTCTGGTATGGTACAGCACCAGATGTCTCTCACTTTAAAGTATTTGGCTGTAAAGCCTATTATCATGTACCTGAACACAACCGATGCAAATTAGATCCTAAGTCAAAGGAAGTCGTGTTTGTGGGCTATGAACCTGATACAAAAGGTTATACTCTTTGGGATAGACATAGCCGGTCGTTCGTCATCTCACGAGATGTTACATTTGATGAACAGACCTTCCCTTCCCGCTCTGATTTGGGCAATCAGAGACCACCAATCCAATTTCCATCACCTTCCATTCCTACTGGGGAGACACTTGAGTACCCAGTAGAAGTCACATTTCCAGGAGAGCCTGCCCAGCCTCCACCAGCACCGCCACAACAGCCTCAGGCTCCTCAGTTACCAGAGGAACAACCTACACAAGAGGCACCTGAGGATCCACCTCAGGAAGAAAGGCCACACACTCCCACCCAACCACCCCAACCTCCACCTCAAACAGAATTTCATACTCCACCTACTGGTCCTACTGCTACATCTCCCCCTGTTCGTCGTCCAAATACACGTTCCAATCGTCGTCCTAGAGCAATCAACCCAATCCCACCCCCTGCTTTTACTCCTCTTGAGGAAAATCGCAATAGGGATTCACCAGTTGAGCTTCCAGCTATGCCTGACTTAAGGCGCAGCACTAGGAATCGGTGTGCACCGACTCGATATAGAGTGGCACTGGACTCAGATGATGAGTTTGAACAGGGTAGCAGTCGTCTAGGACTGGTACAGCTACTTAGTGCTGCAGGTGCCCCTGGCTATAGGGACCCTTTCACTTATAAAGAAGCTATGAATTCTGAGTATGCAGATGAGTGGATAGAAGCGTGTCAATATGAAATGGACGCTCTAGCTCATCTTGGGGTCTGGTGCCTTGAAACCCTCCCTGAGGGTAGAAAGGCTGTCAAATCAAAATGGGTTTTTAAAAAGAAAGCGGATGGATGCTTTCGTGCGCGCCTTGTGGCTAAGGGATTCACTCAAATAGAAGGAGTGGATTTCGATGAAACTTTCTCCCCAGTCGCCCGATTTGAGTCATTACGACTCCTTTTAGCGTTAGCTACGCTTGAGAATTGGGAAATTCACCAGATGGATGTCAAATCGGCATTCCTACATGGCGAACTGGATGAGGAGATCTATATGGAGCAACCACAGGGTTTCATCGTTGCTGGATCTGAACACTTGGTGTGTCGTCTGCAGAAGGCTCTATATGGCCTGAAGCAAGCTTCCCGGGCATGGAACTTACAATTCCATGGAGTTCTTGAAGAACTTGGCTTCACCCGAACATACTCTGATGCAGGAGTATATGTGTGTCACCGCCATGAGGGGGGTGATTCACTATTCGTCATTCTCTATGTCGATGACATCACTATACTTGGGTCCTCTCTTGATAAAATCAATGATCTGAAGAAGTCTCTATCTAGTCGATATGAGATGACTGATCTCGGTGAAATCCAATCATATCTCGGTGTTAACATCATCAGAGATTGTGCTTCGCGCACCATGGAAATTAACCAGACAGATTATATTGAATCAGTTGTAGAGAGATTTGGAATGAGGGATTCCAACCCAGTATATACCCCTCTACCCTCAGGCTGTGAGGATCACTTGGTCAAAAATGAGGACCAAGCCTCTGCTGCTGAAATAAAGCAGTATCAGCAAATTATTGGGTCTCTGCTATATGCGCAGATTGGGAGCCGACCTGATATATCATTCACTGTTGGACGCCTGAGCCAATATGCTTCCAATCCCTCCAAGCACCACTTTAGACTAGCCAAATATGTCCTTGCATATCTAAACACCACTAAGGACTTGGCATTACTCTACGCTGGAGGGAAAAGTGGGGATGGCCTTCACGGCTATGCTGACTCTTCTTGGGGAGATCAAGAGGACAGGCACTCCACTTCAGGATTTGTCTTTATTCTTGCAAACGCTGCCATTTCTTGGTCATCGCGAAAGCAGAAGACAATTGCCCAGTCCACCACTGAAGCCGAATACATGAGCCTTTGTGATGCCTCAAATCAGGCAATGTGGTATAGGACATATCTAAAAGAGTTGGGGTATGAGGTATCCTCCCCCATTCCTCTCCATTGTGATAATAAGGGGGCTGTGGACTTGTCCCAAAACCCTATCACTGGAAGGCGCTCTAAGCACATAACCATAAAGCACCATGCTATTAGGGAGTATGTCGCAAAACAGGCAGTAGAGCTTGTGCGCACCCCTACAGGTGAGATGCTGGCTGATGGCCTTACAAAGTCACTGCCCAGAACATCTTTCAACAGTCTAGTCGATGGTCTTGGTTTTGCTACATAGATGGAAGGGATATGCAGCTCCACAAAATCATAAAGAAGTTTCTTTGAAACTATGGCTTCGAGTCATCGCCATTTCTTGGCGTCTTTCGTGAAACTCGTGATCCTCTTCCTCACCAACTTTCTATACTTTGTACATGGGGCTCAAAGAGGTCAAGCAGTTGCTACCTCTTCTCCTGAGCAGGAGGATAAAAGGCTCAAATAAGGTTACTAGGTATGAGATGGGATGACCTGCATAGGTCGTATGTCCACAAATGTCTCTGTAAACCCTTGGTATACCTGCAAATCAATTACCCCATGTTACATTAAAAAAGTATAATAAGTATAGTTGTCTATAGAGCATGCCTCAATCATGGAGGGATGTTGACATGAACCGGTTATCCGGATTCTTGTGTTGTAAGGATGATTGAGTCATCCTGTAACTGCCGGTATCTACATAGATCCCCTTAAGGGAATGGACTATTTTTAACTATCTTCATTGTCTTTGTTCCATGTATAGTAATCCCTTTGTTCTTATTATCAAGATACCGGTAGTAGCTGTATTTAGATCAGCTGACGTGGCAGCACGGTGTTCTATTTGGTTTCCAACCAATAGTTGTCTTTTAGTTACAACCACAGATACACGCACGTGCTGTATTGGGGTGCACGGACCATGTGCGCACAGACCACCCTGAGTAGTATATAAGGGTCTCTGTTTCCGCTCTTACACTTCAGAGTTCCTTCAACCTCTGAAGTGTAAGTCCCCACTTTACTTTACTCTCTTTCACCTTTGCTCACACTCTAGTATAGAACTGTTTGCTTTATAGGTGTGTTACTATTGTAATATAGAGTTCCTTCAACCTCTGAAGTAACTGTTTGCTTTATAGCTCTTTGCTAACTCCTAAGACGTCAGTTGCTATCTGCGCAACAGCAATCATCTTGTCAAAGACAGGGCCAGGATGCTGGTTCAGATTGAACCGGATACTGATGACCTCTTTAAAGTCTTTGTAGATGGATGGGACGGTAGGAAGGGAGTAATGATCTTTGATATTACATGTCACGATCGTGCCATGCGGTCATGTGACATTCGGCGCACGTGCAAGAGTGCGTGCTGCCTGCGAAGGCATGCAAAGAATATCGTGCCTCGAGACATCGCGTGATAAGAATATGTTCGGGTTTCACGTGACTGAGGAAGAGTTCCAGTCATGTGACCAGGTCGGGCTTATGCCCATGCCGGCTTATCAGAAGCCGAGGTCGTTCCAGGCCCTTATCTTGGGGTTCTGATGGATATTTCTGATGGACTAGCCACATTGAGTGTTATCTCTGTTTGGGTGAGTCATAGTGACTCTTATCCCTGATGGCCCTTAAGGCAGTTCACCTCATGATGTGGGGCCGTGGCGCATCATTGATGGACTGATGTTATTGGAGGATAAGCCGTATGCTTATCTCTCTTATCATAGTTTAGCTTGGGACTCAGGTTGAAACCCAGTCCCTAGAGCAGTATATAGGTAGCAGCTTTGGACAGTACGGTCCTTAGCTTTGTATTCTCATACCACCTCACGACTAGTAGGCTGGTCCCTGTTAATTGCATTGCTATCCCTTCATTTGTGTCTGCTTGTCTTGTTGTCCCTTTGTGGACTTATCTATAGAGGCCTCATTATTTGGTCCTCTCTTGTCATCATTTGGCTATTCCAGGCATCATTCGGAGTAGCGTCGACTCTCGTCGTACGACACGCGTTCCAGTCTGCAGGTCAAGGCAGTACTGAAGGTAGCGTTGGGCCAAAACGTTACATTACGCCATAAGTCGTCAGCATCAGAGACAGATGCAAAGAGTTGTTGAAGGGAGGAAGTAAGATGAAGAGTGATGTTGCCAACTGCCATGGCGTTCTTATCCTGCCACTTTTTCAAGTTGTCAGGGTAAGATTCCATCAGATCGTCATACTTTTCCTTATCCTCTTTGTAAATTTCTTTTTGAGCATTAAAGATGTCAACTTCTTTCTCAGAAGCTTTGTCAGAAATAGGCTTCGGAGCAGTGGGTTCAACGGGGTGTTCTGGTTCCAAATTGGTACCATCAACATAACTCCAGAGCCCTTGCGCCATCAGAAAGGCTTTCATTGCACGCGCCCAGCTGCCATAGTCCTGACCGTCAAAGACGGGGACGAAGGTGTTCAGTTGGGATGACATAGTATCTGTGAAGGTTGATGAGACATCAGCATGCTATTCACAATACTGGTATGAGTAAAAATAGAGCCTTGGCATTAGCTTTCTCCTCATACTAGCGAGGTAGAAGCTGCCCCAGGGGTCTGTTACATTCTCCTCCGAGAACTGGTCGGTACCTCACAATGGGGTCTTATTGCGCCCTTCAAGGGACACAATGCCAGGTTGCCAAAGGTAGCCTCGATGGTGTTGTCGACAACAGCAACTGTAGTTAAACAGCTCAACAATCATCGTTGTTCACAATGAACGCAATGGCACCCATGTAGCAGGGCCCATAACCTGTTGCGCAGCAACCAGCGCAGCAAACAGTGTCATGGAGTCTCACCTTGTTAAGGTATAGAGACTGATAGAGTGGTTTATAGAGAGGAGTGCTCAAGTGTGCGTAGAGTGAACGACTTGTATTCTTAGAGGGGCTCTACTCCCCTCATTTATAGGAAAACCAGTCCCTATGGTCCACCCATGTCCGTTTGCGTAAAAGTGATGAGTAAAGGTGTCCACAATATCGCATTTTCAGTGACGCCTGATGTGAAACACCCCAGAAGTCTTCAATATCACCACGTGTGATACTGATAAGACTTGCGCTCTCCATATTGGAGTTGCGCCCACTTTGTGCATAACGGAGTACCCTAATATGGTAATCATATGTACGATACTACTGTAATGTCGTAACTGCTATATATAAGATATGTATGTACTTATTACGTTTCAACAGCATGGGAAGACTATATTATAATTTCTCTTTTTGTTTTATTCAGGTATGTCGATGTAATCGCTTCGTCTCACATGTTCTTGCAAAGATTTGAAGACTTTTCCCGAATGTGCGTCCCCGGATTCGTCCTCGACCCTGAAGGTCATATCCACGCCAACTTCACCTCTCCTTTCTCTTCCGACCATTCGATACGTGCTGCGTTAACTACTCCCATCGACGCCGTCGTTCACTCCGCGTTACCTCTACTCACCCACCTCCAAACCTTAGTCGTAAAGGCACACTCCTCCACCGCCTCCGTCCTTTCTATGAGAATACTATCCGACCGTTCACACACTCTGGCTCCAGATATGACTTCCCCACGCGCTTAGGCGCAGCCTCCGCTGCGGCATCGAGCGCCACTCTCGTCAATACAACATCCCCCACATGAAAGAGCGCCGATGCAAGGTCGATGCTTCTGGAGAAGACAGCGTCTTCGTCATCGACTGTGGCGACCTTGGCTCCGTACCCGTCGTCCCAGGAGATACTTGTGCCGCCATTCCAATTTAGCATGCGCCTTGCGCGTAATATCATAAGCCAGGACCTGCCGCACCTAAGCCACATCTGGATACACATTGATGCGATCGCCGTGGCTGTCTTCTAGATCACGTTCGTGCTCGTGCAGACAGGCGTTGAGCGTGGGCACTGCCATACCGGCATCTTCCGAGCGCTCAGCGTCTTGGGCACCGCAAGGCTTCATGTGTGGAAGACGGTGATTGCAACATCGCGCGACGCATTTGGGATCGAGAACTCACGATGTCGTTCCTTTGTAGACCATAATCTGCTCAACTCAAGACCATGAGCCGCTGCACGATGTACGACAACGACCTACGCCCCGTGGCGCTGTTCGGCGCGCTGAAGGAGTTTTGCGCGTGATCGTACCCGATGTGAATGTGCGCACGTACGGGCGACCTCTGGGGAGCACTAATTGATTCGAGCACGGGGCTCGAGGTATTCGAAATAAGTGTCGAGGTCACTTAGGGTAACATACGCAACTGCTTCGCTCCGTGTCACTTGACTCTGGCCCTGACTGATCGCTACTCAATGATTTATGTTAGATCTCGCTGAAAGTGCTGAGTTTGCCGACTTATTAATCCTTCGGGCTGTGCTGGTAATAGAAGCTGCCAAGACTCGTCACATCTCGCATAGTGGGCATGGCATCCACTCGGATATACATTATTCAGCGTCGTGTATCCTGCCCACTGGGAACTCGAGCGGGGGAGTGTGCGTGAAGAATACATGTATGCTCTCTTTTCATACTATATTCTTATATTTACATATCTCTCATCCGTTCACCACTCGTTACGACTTGCCCTTTTTTTCTTTGGTAAATAAGGGTGCGAACCTCCAACTGCCAGACGTCCAGAGGTCGTCACTTTTTTTGGTACATGTACGATCCCTATTCGCCATCTATATTTCCATTGTAAAAGATTGTGTACACAAGGCGACCGTCATGCCTCACTCGGCCAATACACCTTCAAGTTGAGATTCCGGTGGACCGTGCCAACGCATTGCCTTCATTTGCTGGTATGTCCAGCAGAGCCTGACTGCGTTCCGGTCGTGGCGGGAGGTGTTTCAGCTACGTATGAGCGTTCTCGCAAGGCACCAGGTCTACTGTATCCGAGAAAGTAAAATGGAAACGGAAGGTACGTACCGATTTTTTTGGGAATGAAAGTGAAGACGAACAGTATCCCCCAGCGCACGCCCGCGCACGCCCTCGACCAGCGAGATTGTGCGGTGTGAGCACAAGCCATACGATGGCGAAATTGTCACCATCCTTCTCCATTTTTCGCATGTAGACATGCTCCTTCGCCTTGCCACTCTAGCAGGTGCCTGCCCCAATGCCTCGGATGGGCTGTCGTATGTGTGGGCGGAAGCCGTTGGCTATGCGAGCAACGAAAGTCTGGCACGAGGATCAGAAACTATTTTCGCGTCTTTCTGCGGGTCGCACTGTAGAGACTGAGCAGAAACTGGGTAGAATAGAGCCGTGACCAAGTTCGCGACTGATAGATAGGGACGGATGACGACATGCGGAGAGCTTGGGCTACTTGTATGCGCTGCGAAACTTGGTCTCAGCGCCAGGATCCTTTTTGAGTCCTGAGTGCGCGATATTAACCACTTTGTCCTGCACGACGAATGTACGGTACATGCTTCAGTTGAGGATCGGACTTCGCTGTTTTGTGTCTGGTTAATTGCTTAGTACATGGCTAATACGGTTGCCGACTGCTTCTGAGCTTCATGCTTTGGTGTGAACGAGATAGATGTGAGGAAAAGTTGGGGCATCCGAGTCTGAGTCGACCGCGGGATAGTGGATCTGAGAGGAACGCCAGTGGCGGGATGAAAGGGGTAGTCGACTATGCGTGATCCGGGTCATTCCCGTTCAACCGCCAGAAATATACCTGACAATATCTTTCACTCTTTGTGACCGCAGCACTTCAATCCCAGTGAAAACCGGTTCTGAGGTGGTCCGAGATGGTCTGCATTAATCTGAGTATTCAGAAAAACACGGTAGAGATCGGATTTTGTCTGCTTTTCAGATAGTATCTGAGTTGGTCCGCATGACATCCGAGCGATTCTCAACTTTCAACTGAGCTAGACCGAGCTGAACTGATTCTCCTCGGATTCGTGTGTAATACTCCACATCCTACAAATACACACTATTTACAGAAACTATCTGAGCATGTCAGAGTCTGTCTGAATGCCGCTGAGCCATGCAGTCCATCTCCAATTTACGAAGTGTAGGGGTGCGTCCTGTGCACCCAGCATGAAGGCGATCCCTGGCATACTATAAGTCAAGTTGAGTTTCTGTTGCGGCAATAGAATAAGGGAAACATACTGATCATGGTGCATTGTCATTACCATTTGACAACACTGGGGACATTGCGGTGAAGGCAATGCAGCATGCTGAGAGCTAGTGTAGTTTCAGTGCACTTTCAGGATCTGAAAAAACGTGCGCACACCTTTATCAACCCGCAATTGATGTTATCCTCCACAGTTTTGAGATCAGACTGTGATAAATACAATAGATTGGTTAATATATGCTAGCTCCAGATGAAAAAAGAACACGCACTGTGTTGTCTGGACTGCTGCCCCACACTGATGACAACTGAGCACACCTGTGGAGCCCACGACTTGCGCCATTGGATGGTCCTTGAAAAGGATGGCAGATAATATATCCAATGTGCCAATGAGATGTGCGCACGGTCCGTACCTCAAAGTGTGTGTTATCATAGTTGGAACATTGGTGAGCTGTAGTCATAGCAGGTCGGTGCTGTCAGCTGGTGCAGCTGAAGAGGTGGCTGACCCCATTAGAAAGCGAAACCAGGGGATGGGAATCACTGGATAGGTTGAAAGTGGAGTGATCAAAGGTCCGGAGGGGTGGCGGCGACTAGTTCGTCAGTCGTGGCGAGCAAGTCCGAAGTAATGCCGGTTCGTCGGCGAGGATGTACAAGACGGCGAGAGGGAGCCTGAGCGAAACGCGAGAGACAGCGATAGAGCAAAAGAGTAAGGCGACAAGAGATTGCCTTGTGAGAAATGATTTTGAGGGCAGACGAGAGAGAGAAGGGGACACAACTGGATAATTGAATTCAAGAGACTACAGACGGTTTTTATACAAGGTTTCTACGTTTTCTGAAATACAGAGTCAAAGGGAAGGTAAACATAAAGTAAACACATGAGCGGGAACAGGGGTAGTGTCGATACAAAAAATAGGGGTAAGTCACCTTGCTTGGCAAGGTCTTTGGCAAGTGATAATTACGTACTCACTGTGTCAAAATCTTGCATGAACAAACACGACATAGTCTTCACAAACAGAGTGCCAGCGTTCACTCTCCTATCTCCTAACATCCTCCTATGTCTTACAAAACGTCTCCTGATTTGTCTCCTTACTCATAAGGTTCTAGGGGTAGTGTCGATACAAAAAATAGGGGTAAGTCTTTAGGGGATTCGAGGGATTTGGTTGGGCTTGGTTGCTATAGCAGTGGGCATGGAATGGAATGACGAGTGGTGGTTCTTTTTAGGGGTCGGCTCTACCGCGATTGAACGTGGTTGAGAGTGCGTTCTTGTGATGCTCGGGTCGGCCGGGTCGAGCATTGCCGAAATGCAACAGAAAGACGGTGGAACGGGATGGATGCTTGGTGGGGAGGGTGCATATAGGCGGGATGGTAGGGGTCGAACCAGATTAAGTTACAGAGTTTGAAGTGGTCTTTATACGGTAGGATGATGGTAGGACGCGTGGTGTGTCTCACAGATTTCACAGGTTGAGTCAAGACAAGACAAGCACAACATCACTGCATCACACACTGGAGTGTTGCTCGTCGACCAGTGGGAATATACTGTACAGTATTGTAAATGAACACGACGAACAATCAAACAAAGCAATCACAGATTTGAACCGAGGAATGTCAGCTGATCTCGGTCACGCCCGGATAGGCCCGGATTCACTCAGACCGTCTCGGAACCGGTTTTCACTGGGCTTCAATGGTAGTGGTTGGAAACGTAGTGATACACTATGATGATAATTTTTTCGCCATGTGCATACAAAACCCAAAAGTGATCAATAAACTACTGCGATAGATGTTGACGAGATGAAACTGGAATCAGGCACATTTACCAGCTTTTAGGTCCGAACGTTTGCCCTTCCGAAAGAGTCTTGAACGGAGTGCCTTTCGCATCGGCCGTGTTCAAAAACACCGTGTTGCCCCACCAATTCTGGATACTATTCAGGCCAATATTGCCATTGTCCGGGTATTGAAGAGTGAAGAAGATAAAGACAATACCGATAGCGTAACCTGCATCCAAAGCACCGGAAAGCAAGTCTGTTGTCCCAGAAGCATCAAAATCTGGGGACAGGGTATCACATACAAATAATAGACGCACAGTTGTACTTTGTCCACCAACCGAAGTGTCGGCAACGGATCACGTAATTGAATAAGAAGCAAACGAGTACCGAAGGCACAAAGTTGATCGGAGTTGCAGGTGGCATCGTAGTCACCGAAGAGAAAACGACCGGGAAGTTGAGGTATCTCAGGAGTCCGATCTTGAACCTCTTGTGCAATGCCCACTGGATAATCGGAATGACTGCGCCAATCAAGAAGAAGAATAAAAGACCATAGTATAGCTGGCCATGGGAGAAGATACGCTGTGGGCCAATGACACCCCACTGCGAGGGTGACATTAGTAATCGGGACGAGTTGTTAAGGAAGATATAACCACGATTATCGATGCGTTTCCGAACACATTCGTGTTGGGACAAATAAATCCGTCTTTTTGGGTGGGGCTACAGATATCCTCAACGTTGGAGAATACCCAAGACTGCACACCGAGCTGCACCGTGCCTGCAATGACAGTAGCGACGACTTGGCAGAAGAACATAGTGCGGGGAGGAATCTTCATGTAGTGGCCGAGCTTAAAGTTACTGGCGAAGACTAACGCTTGATGCAACGACCAATAACCCCAGGTCTTGAACATCATCGTCGCAATAGGTCGACCAGGGAGAAGATAGCCAATGATTAGCTCCGTGATGACGTTGAGACCGATCTGCTGGTTCGCCATAGCCCCGATGATACCAATCGGGATCGTGTACGCGAATCCTGAATGGAAGCAGGAACATTAACTAGGTATAAATTTCACGGGGAGGATTTAGTGACGCACCGATAAAGAGAGCGAGGATGAAAGCCCAGACAGGGAGATCTGCGTGCCAGATTTCTATGTTGGCAGCACCAATGCCAAACATGGTGCCTTCAAAGGCTGTTAGTGCACACGCTGAATCTTTCAATATGATAAAACACACAGAAGATAGTGAGGTACCACCAATCGGGGACCTCCTTGTAAACGGACATGAGGCGAGTGTGGATATCAGGCTGCCGCTGGGCCCGATTCCAGATCCGCTTTCGGTGGTAGACTAAGGTATGTGTGATGGTAGAAGTGACCATGGCAAATGAGAGACCATAGGAAATAGCGAACATTGCTGAAATGAAAACAGGACTGTAAGCGTTGTAGGCGTCAATGTTCAAGGTGACATCATCATTGAGGATCCGTGAAACGTTGTAAGGGTTTCCCGTATTATCAAAGGCTTGTGAGGAAACCATGGGTAAGAATGCGCTGTACCAGGTGTTAGTGTACTGTGGGGAAGTGGTCACAGTAAAGAAAACGAAGAGACGATTATTGGAACGCACATAAAGAATGGGGACCAGGAACCAGGAAAAGAATACGACAGCGATACCATTGTTGGCAGCCGCCCACCACGGAGTTGGAAGAGGAGAACCGTTGAAGGCAGTGATTTGACCCCAGTCAAACGTGAGCACACCCATTGCCAGACCGTGTGTGACACCGAACATTTGGTTGAGCTTGACGTTATTCGGCACGATCCAGCAAACCCACGAGAAGCTAGAGAGAGCGGTAAACAGATAAGATGGCAAGAAATCTAGGTGGAAGTCAGGACCCGGAGGCAGGCTGACAGGTGAGGGGTGGCAAACGAACTGTAAAAGAAATAGCCAATAAAGACGTAGGTGAAGAAGCGTTCACGCGAGATACCACCGAGTCCCCGAGTACCAGATGTCTCCAGGGAGTGTATGGTGTTGAACAAGGCGGCGAGGGCAAGATTATTGGGCCAAATCATTGACGAGGGATCGACGAGAAAACGATTGCAGAGACCACTGAACGAGAAACCGATGAGTTGCGTCGACATCACCAGAGGCCATTGGTCTATGCCGTAAACCGATTTAATGCGACACCTGAAGCTCAGAGCTCCCATAACTCACATGCAAAGCTGGGACTCTGGTTGTAGAAGACTTTTTGAACAGCGATAATGGTGGTCTAGATATGGCATGAGGAATACCCAATTTGGCCACAAAAATGCTACCTACGGCGTAAGCAGAAACGTCTGCGACAGAAGACATGACTGTGATTATGACATGTTCTTTGATTGTGAAAGGACCCGGGTTGAGCTCTACACCGAAGAGTGTCATGTTGGGAACGTAGCGTTCCCAGAGCTTTCCAATTGGGAAGCCCACGAGCAGTGGTATGTACTGTAAGGGTGCGATTCAGCATGGGGGAAAGCGTCAGGGGAAAACAGTCATGAAGCACAAACCGCGTCGATAACCACGGAAGGGTATCTGAAGAAGAAGAATTGGTTGATGCCGGCAAGGAGGACAGCCGAAATGATTCCAAGAACCCAAGCGCGTAAAGTGGACACAGGCATCGTGGGATCGTCCGTGTTGGCCACAGCAGACCGGACTTCTGGATACGGTGACTCATCTTCCAATATCATGGCTGTTGGGTCAAAGTTAGGATCGTCGTCGTTGTCGGTGATAACGCCCTATGCAATGTGCCAGGTCGGTGCAGTGAGTCGCGCGAAGAAAGAGAAATGACTAACCAGACCATCAAAGAGGTGTCCCGAGCCGTGCCTCTCGACGTCCCCAGACTCCTTATCCTCAGAGGAGGACATGTCGACTCGTTTGAAGGTCGCAGAAACAAGAAGGCTCGGCAAGCGGACCAGGCCGAGTGGCGAAACGAGGCAGATGAAGGGGAGAAAGGGGGAGGCCAGATGAGGAGGAAGGCCATGGGCTGATTGAGGGAATGAATTTATACTCCCGGGTGAAAGAAGCGTGCTGTATCGTCTATAGTAAGGGTAAGCCGTCGTTTCCCTACCGTGGGTTCCGAACCATATTTCGGCCTAACCGAGGTAAAAGAGGTATAGACACTAGCCATTGCCTCAAACGTCTGAAACAGCTCCCTTCGCAGGTATCCCAACCATATTTATCGTGAGACATCAATCGGATTTGTATCTATTTGGAAACTTCTCTGAAGCAAAAGAACAAGGACTACCTCTGTGGTGGCCGTTGTCATCTTCCAGGTTCGGTTTCCTTTTCTCAAAAGTACCACAGATGGAGGCTGTGACATTAGCAGGCAAGCAGAGGAAGTGAGATCAGTCCACCGTGGCATTGACAGATTCACCATTTGGTGATGATCGATGATCCAGGAGTACTGAGGTTATCGTGCTCCGACCATAGTTGCACGTGAGACCCCGTGCCTCGGCGTTGGGTGTGAGCATCCTAGACCGATATAAGAACGCGGAGGAAGAAATAACGCCGTGGGTGAAAAACTCGAAGAAAGGAAAAAGATATGTCAAATTTAGTGAAATCTTTTGTTGAGTGCGCATGTGCTGTATGAAGATGAGTTCTTTCGGAGGGTCAGTATTGGTAAGCCCGACAAACAAGGACTTGTGAGGTACACTTCTATGAAAGAGCAGAGAAAGCAGATGTATGTGTTCACTTGGAAGCTTCCAAAGTCGATATTCGCAATAATTTATGTCTAGTCTGGTACTCTATTGGTGAGACGGCGTTTGAGCCGAGACGTGAGTCCTGAAAGCCGAGTGTTTAGGTTCGAGGACCTGGTTCCCGGAATAGATCGAGAGCATCGTGGTCCTAATAGATATAATTCAGGAAGCTGTCCAGAGTCAATCTGTAGCCTCGGGGCCGGCGATGAGATGCCTGTCGTGGGTTATCTGGAACTCGATATTATTGTACCAATCGTCGTCTATCGACTCGGAGTGACCGATCATTAGGAGGACGGACGAAGCGGGGCATAATCCGAGGAACACTAAAAGAACTCGAAAACCTGATGGAGGAGGACGACAACGGACGAGAAGGGCGCATTGGACGGCCATGATATCTTTGTGGCAAATTGGGATGAGCAACACCACTGGCTCTTCAATGTAGGGGGTCATCCACTGGATATACAAGAGGACCTATTAGCTCTTAATAGAAACGATAAAGACCTCGCCGAGCCACGTAGAAAGCGGCGTTAGTCACGGTGTTGGGACCATGTTGTCAATTGATCCGACTCTAATGAAAAGCACGCCTACCTTCTCCTTCGTACTAGATTTTCCCGCGACCGAACGACCTCGACATTTCGCTCCGAGTCGAGGTCCATGCCTAAGTTTATGGTCCAAGTAGTTGGACGTGTCAGATATTGAGGGCCAACAAGGATAAGTTATCTACCAAACAGGGATCTTTATACGATATCGTACTTGCCATGCGAAGGGTAAGGAGGATCCTCTCTCATACGCTCGGCATCAAGAGAGCGCTGCGAAGGGCCTACGATGGTTGTGCTATTGACCGATGGCGGTGCTGGTGACTGTGCTGGAACACAGGGGGCGGCTATCATGTCTCGGCGAAGCGCCGGCAAGGAGTTTTGAGTGTCCTCTTTGTTCCGGAAAGTGGCCATCGTGTCACTCCCCCCCTCAAGTGTAGCACCATGATCGGGTGCAGAAGTGAGCTGAGGAGGACCAGAAGGAGGATGAACTATCATTGATGAATGCGATCCTGGCGTCGAATATACATGATCAAATACAGTCAAAAGAGAATCTGAAGACAATAACGAACCTGTAGGGTGCATTGTTTCGAGAACGGAAGTGGGAAAGGGTAGCGATGGAACGTTTAGAACATTGAAAGAAGTGCGGCGGTGTGCGATGTGCCGAGCGGATACGGCAATAGGTGGGATAGATGACGACAGTTCCGTGGTGGAAAAGGCGACCGTTGTGGTAGAGATGTCAGTGCCATCTTTTATCACACCGTCGGTGACTAAACCCTGGGAAGTGGCAGAAATATGGATGTCTTCATCGGCTATCTGATGAGCGGTGTGGAGTGACCCAAAGGTATAGTTGTCAGGTGATGGAAGAGTCGTAAGGCTTTGGTCGACACGAAGTAGGTTAGTTACGGATAAGGAAGGCACACCAGGACTGGCAATGGAAGTAGGGGGGAGCACGGTGTTATCATGGTGAATAGTGAGAGGAAAGGTGGCGGAGGCAGTGTCATCGTGAATATGGCCAGCGACGCTGCAGACCGGATATGCGGATTCCTGCATCAGAATGTAATCTTCATCAGGCGTGGAAGCGGAGAATTTTTTCGGAGCAGAATCAGTGCCTTGGTGTAATGTGATGTAAATTTTTCGAATTGGTTTCAAAATAAGGATCGCGATCGTGCCATCGTTGTCATTCTGCGCTTTGCGAACTATTTGATTCCAGAGAGCACAGAACTCGTGCTGCAGCTTGGGTGACGTATTTTGCGCGTTTAACGTCAGAGCTACACCTAGAACGATCGATATCGCCGGCGATGGCCAGGACGGATTCTGTAAATGGATGGAATGCTGGCGGGTGATGTGAATCAAGAGGGAAAGCGACAGGCTGTCACCATGAGCGGCGTGCTCTCGGAGGACAGCTTCAGTGATACCCAGTGCTTTTGAAGCGAGAATAAACCAAGAGTCGTCGTGGCGTTGTACTCTTGCGACAACAACGGAAAGCATGGCTTGGACTAGAGTTTCATCTTCGTGCTTGTGGATGTCCCAGCGTCTGACAAAATGTACCGTTTCAGTAGATTTCAATGGCCCATACCCATCTTCGGACGCGAGTCTGCGGAGGATCTCTGGAAATGCTTTGGGAGTGTCCACTAATTCGATAGCCTTGGCACACATGTCAGCTCGATAGCGTTTGACCTGAGTTGTTAAGAAATCAGATGAGAACGTGCGGTCCAATAATCCGATCATTGCTGTCGAAAGCTTCAGCTTTTGGTCATTATTGAGATTACGTAGAGGTTGCGAGAGCACTTTGGAGTTGTGGAATCCAGGCAGGCCAGAAAAGAAGTGCTCCAGTTCGTCATCTTCGTCCAAACGATCGAACGTCCACATGAAGGCGCGAGCGTCGATCTCCGATGGTGCCATCAGGGCTGCCTCCTCGGGTGTCTCCAATGTCATATCTAAAACGCCATCAAGCCAGTTGTCCATAAAGCTAAATAGACGGAGTGGTCGAAAGCAACAGGAACAGCAACAGAAAAAGAAAAAAAAGTCGACACAGGCAAAAAGGAAATGAAACACATATAGTATCCCAACAACAACGAACGACGCCAGGGGTGTAAGCGGTGTATAGTAGGGGCTGTCAAGGCGAAAGATTGGAATGAGTGTGATACATCCATAGACAGCTGTGCAACCGCTAATCCAGGACAACACCACCTTGAAAATTGTGAGATTAGCATTCCATAGGAAGACAACTAAGCCAATAAAGAACAAGAACAAGGAAATATGAAGTAACGTGGGCAACGCTTCAACCGCCAAAGGAAGGAGACTCTTCTCAACTCCTTCAGCGAAGAAGGAACGAATCCTAGCTTGCTTGTGTAGAGTGTAACGCGGCCGGGTGACCTTGAGGTATCTTCGGGCCCATTGCTGTAGCAACGTCGCCAGTAAAGCACAGGTGATGCTGATTACCAAGCTCAAGAACCAAAGCGAGTTCACCCAAACTGCATAGCTCGGTGGAGAAAACGGGGTGGAGAGGCAGGGAGGGAACCCGAAATGTTGAATCTAGTTGGGTCGACAGTAGCCTGGTATATATTCGCAAGGTAGAAGTTGGAGGTGTCCTGTGGGTTCTGTCGAATGTCCTGAATCGACACCGAAATCAACGAGGCAACGGCAGCAGAAAATAAACCAGTCTACGAATGGTGAGTCGTTGTAAAGTAGGAGGTTATAAGACAGAGACGCACAAAGACGAGGATCCCCTCAGCGTCTGCTTTCCAGTTTTCAGCCCTCTTCTGGTCTTCTTCCTCCGCCATTTCCAAATACTTTGAGAAAATTGGCCCGGAGCTGTCGACGAAACTCGTTTCGCTCTGCAATTCTCGATTCGGCGCCGACTTGGGCGGATACTTGTCACCACCTATGGGTAGCGGGGGCAGGTGAGAACAGGTGAGAACGGGGAGGATAGAGCGAAGTGGGGTGATGGTACCTGCGCCCGGTGCCTCTGAATCGGTTATATTGACATACCCAACAGAAGCTCGGGACATTGGAGGCAGAGGATGGGTTGATAGAGGTAACCTACGATGTGGTGGGAATGGGTCAAGGAACGAGTGGTTGACCCAAACCCCAACTGGAGGCGCTCGATGCTCAGCGCTCAGCCTCAGCGCTGAGGCCTCAGCGCTCAGCAGCTGTCATGGAGAAATGCAGTATGCTTCCTGTCAAGGTTCATTTTGTGTGCTTTCGTTTTTGCGTTCCTTGCATTCCATGCAGTCAAGTCCTCAAAGAGTCTTTAATCAGTACAGTAAGGAAGGAGGGATGGTTGTACAACCTGAAATATCTGAGCGGTTGTCACGGGCTTATGTAAACACCTCGACATACTCGGGCGTAGGGTTATAGTTGCGCACTGCCTCATAGTACCAGTGACGCTGTACTGGCCTACCTGGACGCTGCTCTCAACAAGAGACTCGAAGCTACTCAAGTTTATACATCTTTGGATATTTCACCTTTTCCGTGGCTTGTACATAAGATGAGAACGGTATCAAAGAGTATCGGGACAGTAACACAGAGAACCCAACAGGAATATATATCCTATCATACACGTACATCTAAGAGTTGGTGAGTTTAGTTAAACCATATCATTCAGGCCGGCGGCAGCACCCAGATCAGGTGTAAAGGTCATCCCGGGAGAAGCGCCAGGAGGCGTGGTAACTATCGGAGGATGAAATTCTGGGAAAGAGCGTGAGAAATCAGATTGGGTGATGGGCAGGTGAAGACAACGACGGACCTGTGGGAAGCATATTATCGAGAACTGGATTCGAAGATGCTAAAGATGGGAGATCTGGTGGATCGGAATGTGTCACGAGGTCCACATTTTGCCGGAGAGCAACGTCAGTGGGAGAGGGACTAGAGGAAATGGCGGTGGATGTGGAAGTTTCGGGAGTTAGATGGGGCGTCGGCGCTATACCCCAGGCATCGACGTCTCTGGCGGTGAGCAGATCTGCAGAGGTAACAGGAACGCAGAGGCCTTCACTGGTCGCCTGAGCGGGGTGAGGGTAGTCAAGCGAAGGCACATGCGCGGGACTTTCGATGACGCGCAGTGGAGCAGGTATAGATGAGGAGGGCGCATTAAGACTGGACAGGGAAGCAGGGACCAGCGCAGTGGAATCATGAAGGACAGTTCGAAAGAAAGGTGGGGAGGTAGAGTTGTCGTGAACATGGCCAGCGACCTGACACACTGGGTACGACGATGGTACCTGTAGAATGTCGTCCCAATCGCGTGTGGATGCGTCGAATTGTGTTGGGGCGGAATCAGTATCGTGGTGTAGGCTGATGTAAACGTTGCGAATATGTTGGAGGATCCACCGCGCAACCAACCGATCGTCGTCCTTCTGCACTTTGCGGACGATTTGATTCCAGAGAGCACAGAACTCGCGCTGCAGTTCCGGTGACGTATCTTGCGCATTGAATTTGGTATTCGCTTCTAGAACCTTCCAGAAATGAATCGGCCAGGACAAAGACCGGAGGTAGGTGAAATATTGGCGAGTGATGTGAATCAAGATGACCAGGGACAGGCTGCTGTCACCTTTTGCGGCGTACTCTCGAAGGACCGTTTCCGGGACGCCCAGTGCATTGGGGGTGACTTGCCTAAACCAAGAGTCATCGCGCTGTTGCGGTTTGGCGAGCATAGTGGTAACTATCGCTTGTACAAATGTGGTATGTTCAGTCCTGCTATCGTTCGTGATGATGGGATCAAAATTGGTGGTTTGCGGACGACTATAAGAGGATCGGATTATGTTAGCATAGAGGCGATCACCAGATCCCGGAAAAAATTGGGCGACGTCCAAGGCCTTCGCGCACATGATGGCTCTTTGGGTTTTAACAGGCTCAGGAAGCAATGTGGACGAGAATGTGAGGTCGAGAAACCTTGACAATTTTTCAAAAAGCCTCTCTTTTTCTATTTCGGTGAGCCTGGGGAGAGGATCTTCTACCTCATTCGAGCTGCGGAAGCCGGGTAAGCTCGAAAAGAATCGATCCAGTTCGTGGTAGCCGTCCAAACTATCGAAAGTCCACATGAAGGCACGAGGGATGATCTCTGATGGTGACTCCAGAGCAGCCTTCTGTGGTGTCTTTGATATCGATTTCAGGACACGCTTAGGCCAATCATGACGATCGCTCGTCGACCAATTCCGCCATACAGAGCGACAGAAAACGGCAAAGCGATGGAAAGAGTAATAGCGAGCCAACCGGTTGAGATAGGTGCGAGGGAAAATGAACGCGTTTAGTGTCACAACAGCAATAAGCCGTGCCAACGGTGTAAGCGGGGTATAGTATGGGCTGCCACGGCGAAAAAGTGGGATGAAGGTGGTGCATCCGTAGAGGGCGGCGCATAGGCAGACCCATGACAGCACCAACTTGTAAATTGTGATATCAACGTTCCATAGGAACACGACCAGGCCCGCAAAGAAAAGGGACAGGGAAAGGTGCAGCAGCGTGGGCAATGCTTCAACCACCACCGGAAGGAAACTCTTCTCCACGCCTTCGGCAAAGAATGACCGGATCCGAGCTCGTTTGTATAGATTGTAATGCGGTTGAGTCACCTTGAGGTATCTTCGGGCCCACTGCTGTAGCAATGTCGCGAGAAGAGCACAGGTAATGCTCATCACGAAGCTCAAGAACCAAAGTGCGTTTACCCATACGGCATAGTTTGGCGGAGAAAATGGGGGTGGTGAAAAGGGAGTAGAAATGTTCGCTCGATTTGGGTCAGCAATAGCCTCATAAATATTGGCGAGGTAGAAGTTAGAAGTGACCTGTGCGTTCGGTCGAAGATCCTGAATCGACACGGAGATTAAAGCTGCAACAGATGCAGAGAATAAACCGGTCTATGACCGATGAATCGGTATGAAGCAACAGAATTAAAAGATAGTTGACGCACAAAGATGAGTATCCCATCCGCGTCTGCTTTCCAGTTTTCGGTCATCTTTTTGTCTTCTTCCTTAGCACGTTCCAAATACATTGATAAAATTGGCCCGCAGCCATCGATATACACATGTGCCGATGCGTGATTCTGCGCCGATTGGGGTGGATACTGGTAGTCGCCTATCGCGACGTGAGAACTGTGAGGACAATGTCATGTGGTAGTGAAGTGCTAACCTGTGCCTGAGTTGGGTACGTTGTTACTCCCGTGAGGGTCTTGGGACATTGGAAGTTATTCAATGGAGAGTACGGTGATGTGGTAGTGGGCGTTCAGAGTGACTGTGAGGATGTCGCAGCTGAGATTAATCGATAATGAACCCGAAAGATAAACGCACCCGTGTCAGGTACGCAAGCACCTGCGGCTATCTGATTCTGTCGACGCGAATACTGTAACTCACGCTACACTGTAAGTAGATTAACGTTTGACAGCCGTCAGCAAATGTCAGGCATGGTGACGGCGCTTCCATCCTGAACCGTGCATTTGCCTTGGACTGCAAGCCCATCGAAGCAAGGCTTACCTCAGAGCCCGCAGCACACCCATACCCGTCCCACAGGTGAAAGTTCAGACCCAGGTCCTCCACCTCGTCACTGATGGGCCTGACTCTGCACATCGCTGTTACCATTGCCGCTCGCCCTGTCAATCGCTTATTAAGGCTTGTGGCGAGGCCCTGACAGACGACAGGCGTGAGAACTCAATATGGAGTCACTCTAACGAAACTGTGCACGATAAGAGCAATCTTTACGTATCATTACCTTTGCAGGCCGAGAGGACTGGGGGCCGTGCAGCGCCCGTGGAGAATCGGGAGGAGGCGCCTTGGGAGGCGCTGCACGGGGTGAACGCAGATGGACGTGCGGGTTGTACCATGGTCCAGGCAGTGGGTGAAAAGCAAATAGAGATTGGTAAAGAGTGGATAGGCATAAGTGCGTAGAGAATGGGCGAAGCACGAAGTGCTTCTCGATCGAAAATGAAGGGTCTTCAGTGTCCGAGGGGAGGTCGCGACGGTTGGGCGGGAACACCCGGAGCGAACTGGTGAGCGTCGGAGCCAAAAGTAATCGATCCTTTGCGAATTTTCTGGGTGCAACGGGAGGGTGAAAGAGAATAGGCCGGTTCTTTGAACCGGAAACGGAGGAGGGAAGAATGGATGGAGAGAAAATATAATCACGTGCCGCCTGGTTCTTGCGCGCTCTCTACGCCTACGCTCGTGCCTCGCTCGGGCTTAAACTGGGCAAACAGACTGTGTTTTTTTTGTTCTCTGCAGCTCATGCTCGTGTATGGATTCATAGCGTACCATAAACGCCGAGTCCAACGGCAGTTGCGCAGTAACTTTCGACATACCCCACCACCGTATTCTCCAGTGACTCACTCCACAGTCTTCAATATCCGGCATACTTCATGATGTCAACGGCGTACATGAGACAGGAAAAGGTATAATCATTACCCCTACTTTCTCTATATTTGACTTCTCACCCAAGGCATCCTGTGAATAGATAACGATGACTCGCCCTAGTCGATCCCGAAGCAGGCATCAGACGGACGGTCCACCTCTGTCGATCGCGAAGATATTTTCTCTATGTGTGTGGACAAGGCGGGGGAAGAAGACAAGAGGATGGGTGAAGACTGGAAAGATGAGGCAGAAAATGTATTCCTTTTGGTGAGTGTCTGCCTTCCACACTGTACTTCATACCCATTCAAGGATCAGAGACCGGTCCATATGCCGCTGTCGTTGCGTCTTTTTATCTTGATGTCAATTTAAGTCATTCAACGAACTCACAAGACACCTGCAACTTCTACCTCGCAAATATACAGCAGGTCCTAACTAACCTGATTCCTGAATCCATCCAATACTTCTTCCCCACCGATATTCTCTCTGCAGACGTCTGGCGTCTGGGTCAATTCGCTTTGGTTCATGAACTTGGTCATCAACCTGACATGTGCAGTTCTCGCAAATTTGCTGCAGCATTGTGCACGTAAATGCCTCAAGGTTACTCATCAACGCGGCGTATGTACAGGTGTCAATGTCAGGGACCAGTTCGAAAAGTCGTTCAAAAG
The DNA here is from genome assembly GCA_015025155.1 of Lactarius quietus. Taxonomy (NCBI): domain Eukaryota; kingdom Fungi; phylum Basidiomycota; class Agaricomycetes; order Russulales; family Russulaceae; genus Lactarius; species Lactarius quietus. The sequence goes on along the minus strand of WITN01000668.1, from coordinate 10,832 downwards.
TGCGTTTGCATTGGTTTCTCCTCATAGGTGAACGAGATGATTCACAGCGGGCCTTTGCTTCTCGCCCCTCGACAATTTGCCGATGGTCCATTGTAGGATGAAACCACCGGAGATGATTCCACGCTCCACAAAATAGTAAAGACATGCACACGCATGACAGTGCAGACATCGGAGGCTGGGAGGACGGTACGTGTCTACGGCACTCCAGTCGAGTGCTGGATCATCAATGGCAGGCCCTCTCTCCGCCCCTCCTACCAAAACCAAACTGGACCTTTTGTCACGTGCGGATCACGTGTCATGGCCAGTGGTGTCACCAAGCCGATGAAAGTACGATTCGCATTGCCTGTAAAGGCTGAAGACCCCCCTGAAGTGCGGTTCACTGAAGAAGAAGATGAAGATACGCTGCAAATGGATGCAGATGAGACATATGAGGTCGCGCGAATGTTGAGTACTGAAGATCATTTCATTGTGGACAACAACACTGGCGATGTCGTTCGTTTAGGACTGTGTAAGTCTGAGTCACATGATTAGTCATGTGATCAGCAACCCCCAGACCACGGGATCTGGTCTAAAGGATAAGTCACGGGGGAACGGTAATTGCCTCAGGTCGAGATATAATTCCTGAGAGGGTATAGTTGGATGTGGGATTCCCAACACGGTTAGGCTCTGTCCTGTTTTGGTTCTTTCTGATGGGAACATTCTGATGTTGCCTTATGGCTGTACTTATCATGCGCTGATGTTGCGCCGGACGATGATTGGACGATAGTGAGTCACATAGTGTTATCTCGGACTCATGGTGAGGCCTTCTGCCTCATGTACTGTATGGGCTTATCCCTGTTCATTGATTGGTCGATATGCTTGGGTCGTTATCCCTGATAGCTGATTGGACGATACGATATGGTACGATACCTGTTATTATTTGGGACTCAGTTTAGGAGTCAGCCCTGTAGTGTATATAAGGAGCTCTGTCTTGATAGACGAGACCTTATCTTCGTTGTCTTAAAGTCTACCTTGAGTATACTTCATAGAACAATTGAAGTGTTGGCTATTAGTGCCTGTTCCTCTCATCTTGTTGATCCTTGTGTGGTCTGTCCTCTCATCTCTTGAAGATCCCTGTTGTATCCTTTCTAGCATAAGGCGAAGCCATTGTCCTTTAGTTCGTCTTTTGTGTTCGACCATTGTTATTCAACTGCCGTCGGTCTGTTATTTGATTCAAGGCCCTCAAGAGTTCCAAGTCGGAACAACGTTTGGTAGAAACGTTACATTACAACGAAGATCCTTAGGCCTTTATCAACATGTCAAGTGAAGGAGGGTCAAGTGATGGAGAGCAAGTTATGGGTAGCTCTACCCTGAACGCTGAGTTCTTTTTAAATGAGCTGAACAGATATGCCGAAGCTTATGCACCAGATGTGCAGCTTTCAGAGTTCCAACAGGAGTTGATGTTTGCCTCCTGGATGGTGTGTCTGCATGAAAATGTAGAGAGGGTCGAAGACTGGACCGCGGCCCTAGAAAAGAGGGTGCGCGATGAGGAACGCTCTGAGCTGAGTAGCCATCGTTCCGAGTCCCCGCCACAGTCTGACGAAGATCAGCTGGCCATCGAGCATGTGACTATAACGGCGGAAGAACCTGACGAGGTTAGAGAAGAAGAAGAAACAAGTGAAACAACAACGGAGGAGGACGACGTCTGGTCTTGGGGATTAGCTACCCCTACAGATGAAGACAAGGATTTGTACCCTCTATGGATGTTAAATCCTGAAGAGTTGAAGAAGTCGCCTGCCGAGGCGGAGAAAAAATACGAGACGCGAGGGTATGAGGCCCTCAACAACTATCTATCAGATGACTGGTCTTTTTCCCAGAGTGTGCCAGTATATACCGCTGCTGTGGACCCAAATTCCTGGCAATACCAGGTCGACACTGCGCTTCAAGCGCTGGACAAGTTCAAAGCACAACCGTCCGAAATGACGCGACAAAACTATGAAGTACCGTCCGGTTGGGGACGAGAGAACCAAACCATACATGCGCCGGCGCCGCTGCCTGTTCCTGCAATATGGGAAAGGCATGCTGAAAGTTTCAAAGCGCCAGACCTCCCTGTCCCCATGGACACTAGTGCGGGGAGGATTAGGGATCAGTTTACACCGGTGTGTCATCACTGTCGGCAGTCGGGGCATATGCGCTCGCACTGTCCCCATAGGAAACTCCCTGCGGCCTGTGGCTATTGCAAGAAGCCAGGGCATTCAAAAGAAAACTGCTATATGCTGGGGCGGCGGACCCTCTCCCCAACTGGTATCAAGAGGGCATTTGAAAGACATCAAACAAAGAAGTCGGGATTTCCCTGTGCACCTGTGAGTGCTAAAGTTCTTGGTAAAAGACCAACCACTGGCCCAAATTCCAGAAAGCCTGAGACGGCTCTACGGCGTGGTCGCCTCCCTAGAAAAGAGGGTAATGTCACGTGCGGATCACGTGTCATGGCCAGTGGTGTCACCAAGCCGATGAAAGTACGATTCGCATTGCCTGTAAAGGCTGAAGACCCCCCTGAAGTGCGGTTCACTGAAGAAGAAGATGAAGATACGCTGCAAATGGATGCAGATGAGACATATGAGGTCGCGCGAATGTTGATGTAGCGTTATCACCTAACGCTAGTTCGACTTGAACTGGTCTGTGACGTGATACTCGAGTGTATGGATGAATGTTTGTAAGTCACGGGCAACTTAGCTAAGTTGCACTGCCACTAGGTCGCTTCGATAGACACTAGGGTATCCCAAAGGATAAGCTTCAATCGACTGATTGGAAAGACGCGAAGAGAAGAGAAAGAGACAATGGTGATGATTCAAGAAGACCAAGCTGAAGAGTCTTGGTCTTCACTACACGACTTATATACAGTTACACGCTGGCTTTAAAGCGCAGCTTGGAATACTGAACCCTAGTACAACTATCCTAGGAATGAGTCACTATCTATCCTGAAACACCGGCAAACCCAAATGCCGGCGACGCGTAAGTGTCCATGACTAATAACGGCTTACTATCGTAGTCATAACCAAGTAGTAAGCGTCCCGAACTCCGAGACCTCGTAAACATGATGACAAGTAATCCGCACGATGTCAAACCGTGACAGTTGAGTACTGAAGATCATTTCATTGTGGACAACAACACTGGCGATGTCGTTCGTTTAGGACTGTGTAAGTCTGAGTCACATGATTAGTCATGTGATCAGCAACCCCCAGACCACGGGATCTGGTCTAAAGGATAAGTCACGGGGGAACGGTAATTGCCTCAGGTCGAGATATAATTCCTGAGAGGGTATAGTTGGATGTGGGATTCCCAACACGGTTAGGCTCTGTCCTGTTTTGGTTCTTTCTGATGGGAACATTCTGATGTTGCCTTATGGCTGTACTTATCATGCGCTGATGTTGCGCCGGACGATGATTGGACGATAGTGAGTCACATAGTGTTATCTCGGACTCATGGTGAGGCCTTCTGCCTCATGTACTGTATGGGCTTATCCCTGTTCATTGATTGGTCGATATGCTTGGGTCGTTATCCCTGATAGCTGATTGGACGATACGATATGGTACGATACCTGTTATTATTTGGGACTCAGTTTAGGAGTCAGCCCTGTAGTGTATATAAGGAGCTCTGTCTTGATAGACGAGACCTTATCTTCGTTGTCTTAAAGTCTACCTTGAGTATACTTCATAGAACAATTGAAGTGTTGGCTATTAGTGCCTGTTCCTCTCATCTTGTTGATCCTTGTGTGGTCTGTCCTCTCATCTCTTGAAGATCCCTGTTGTATCCTTTCTAGCATAAGGCGAAGCCATTGTCCTTTAGTTCGTCTTTTGTGTTCGACCATTGTTATTCAACTGCCGTCGGTCTGTTATTTGATTCAAGGCCCTCAAGAGTTCCAAGTCGGAACAACGTTTGGTAGAAACGTTACACCTTTCCTTAGCTTTCTTCCTAGAAGTGGGCCACAAGCTGACCATGCATCACCACCATTACAATAAAACACGATACACGCCAGTGCCAAGATTGCCCACGCGATCGCTGCGTACGCATTCGGTTAGATAGAGCATCTGCTTTTGGTCAGGCACCTCGTGTGGTTGCTCCTCTGGCTTGAAGGCATGCTTGGCGTCGTCGCTTTCTCCTGGAATCAGCGGCGGAGCAAATCTGAGGCTTCTATAAGGAGTTGGTAGTAGGGCTACGTCTGCTTCAAATGCACACAAGGGTCTCTGGTAGCAACGTTCCTTGTCTTCCATCCGGTAATCGCTACATTGTATCGACTCTAGAATTCTTGAGGCCACTCTTGACAAGGGATTCAAGCAACGAGCATCCATCGGCACCATTGAAGTTAACAAGATAGAGATGGCTATGCAGGCGTGTTCAGAGGCTTCCAGCGCGCCCCTGCCAAGTAAGCTCTTAGCCCACAGTGGGTCCATGGTACGGGCTGAGACACGTCACTAGCTTTTCCGTGCTCCACTCGATTTAACACACTTCTCGCTGATGTACTTGTCGTATGAGTAAGTACCTAAGACGAGAAAAGGTATTAAATAATATCAAGTCTGGCGAGGCCGAGAACCCAACAAAAATATGTCCATATCGTACACGTGATCTAAGAGTTTAGGGGACTGTTAAGGGTCAAACCATATCACACGGTGCGAAGGACAATTTGCTGTTTGTTCAGCATTGGTTCGTGCAGGGAACAACCCGCCATGGTGACCGGTGGCAGTGCTGGGCACTAGAAGTGCAGCCATGTTGCTTGCGTGGATTGCGCGCCTCACTCGAGGGAGGGTCAAGAGCGTCCATTTCCTTGGGTAAACCAGACTATGGTAAACCATCGTCCTCAACAGAAGAACCCAGAGCAGGAACAGAGGTAGGCCCTTGTTACAACCTGCTGTCTAACCCACGGGAAAAACCTGCCTTATCGGTGGGACACATAAGACTGGAGACCCTTAAGATTCTTCTCCAGTTAAAAACGGGGCCATGGGGCCGCTTCTTTCTTCCTTACTTAGCAATGGACTTACTCTTTATGGTTACCTTCTTGACCATATGACTCACTTCTTTTCTATTGTTCTCCCTCTTTTGGATGATTCCTCTCACACTTCCCTCCATGTGATTACTGCGGACTGACATGTGATTACTGTGGATTGCTGCGGATGGCATCATCTATTTGTTCCGTACAAACATACCTTTATCTATATAAGCTTGACTCTTAGGTACCTTGTATCCTTAGACTCGACTTCTTTACCACAACAGTGCTTGTATTCCCTTCACTGGGGTTACTTCAGATCTGTGTGCCTCCTTGTCTCGGACTTCCCTCTCATATCAAGTGTACTCCACTTGATACTTGTTATCCACTTAACCCTTTGCCGATTATAGGCTATTTCTCCCTTACTCAGAAACCTCGGAACTAGACTTACACACATCGTGTAGTACGCCCCCACTGTGGCGTTACATTAAGTCGAGTCTCTCATCGTGGCTTCCACAAGCAAACTAGGAAGCAGAAGCAGAACCGAATTCAAACCCAGATACATTGAACGAAGAACAGAAGACGACCTCCTGGATAACGTCAAAGGAGCAGCTGTTTTCAAAAGCTACGAAGACGAAGAAGGATACTACATCTGGGACAAGAACGAATACATACCAGTTGAATACCTCGAAGACGTACGACTTTGGGCTGTACTAGCATTTGACAAAGCAAACGGTTGGTTTACGGTCAAACCAGCTCCACTCGAATACGGTTTAGGACCGTACAGGAACAACCCAAGCGGAATTGACATCGACTCAGATACAGAAGAACAAGCACAGGATACAGACACAGACCAGTCCTCTGTTGCACCAGTGGAAGCTACGACAGGTGTTCCCTCATTAGCCCCACAAGAACAAGATCAGGGATCCAAAACCCCAACGAACAACACCAGAACCATAATAGCTATGGCAACAACAGTTAGCACTACCAAAACAAGCATCCCTACCTTCAGAGGAGGTGGTGGAGGTGGTGGTGGTGGAGGAGGAGGTGGAGGCGGAGGCGCTGGAGGACCTCCCCCAGCAGGAGCAGGAGCAGGAGCAGGAGCAGGAGCCCCCCCTCCCCCAATGGGAAAGCTCACAGGAACCCCACCAAGAGAATTCACTGGAGACCGCTCCAGAAGCAAGAAATTCCTGCTGGAATTTGACTTCTACAAGGCAATGAACCTTCATGCAGAACAAATGACAATCCCCTACCTTCGCTGCATCCTCTTCCTATCCATGATAAGAGGAGAACTAGTGGACGACTGGGTTATGGAGCAGAACGACTGGATCCAAGAGCAAATAACCAATGGACGAGACCCAGCAGAAGAATACTTCTGGACCACTATCAAGGATCGATTCAAGGGTGCCTTCACCGATGGAGCTGAAAAACAGAAAGCTCAAAGAGAACTCCAAACCACCCGGATGGAAAAAGGAGATTTGGATGCCTACATCGCCCTCTTCACAAGCCTAGCAAAAAAAGCAGGATATGGCCCAGATGATGAAGGAACCTTAGATATCTTCTCGCGAGGACTCCCAGAAAATCTAGTCAAAAACATCATCCAATTCGACCATCCCACTGATTGGAATGAATGGACTACATCTGCCCGAAAGCATCATCAAGACTTTATCCACCTCCAAAACCGCTTCAACTCCAAGAAACCAGAAACTCGCAGAGGATTCAACAAGGGACAATGGAGGAATGCCTTTGCAGTCAAACCTCGCCACCCAGATGCAATGGACATAGGACGCACCCAGAGGGGAGCTGCAGCTGGAAGAGCTGTGCTCACAGAACCAGAGAAACAGAAGCTCCAAACAGAAGGACGCTGCTTCCGCTGCAAGAAACAAGGCCATATCTCCCGAAACTGCCCAGATCGCCCAGCAAGAGTAGCAGAAGCCTCCACAACCCCAGCAATCTCCAAAACCAAGGAAGAACTTGCCGAAGAAGTCTGGGGAAATATGATGGCTCAAGATGAAGAAGTACGAACAATGCTCGTAGAGAAAGCCTTCTCTAGGAAGGATTTTTCATAGGCTCGAACCCGGCGGCCTGGGCTAGAGCTTTAAACATTTCCAGTGTGCAGTATAGTCAATATAGATCCTTAAAAGTTCCCGTACACTTGGAAACTGCACAGAAAATGGCCGATCAAGATGTCCTTATAGACTCCGGGGCAACAGACAATTTCATCGATCCTAGACTCCTTAAACAACTGGGAATAGGAACACTCCCCCTACAGACACCAAAGAAAATATGGAATATAGATGGAACCCTCAATAAAGCAGGAGAACTTGTCAGCTACACCATACTGGAAGTACATACTGGTGGACGAAAACTACCTATGAGATTTTTAATCACGAACCTAGGGGAAGAACGAATGATCCTGGGATATCCATGGCTCGCAGCCTTCAAACCCCAGTGCAACTGGCGAGATTCAACCATCGCCACAAATCACTTACCAATCATCATCACCACCCAGGGTCTCCAGAAGAAAGAAATCCCTAAACAACGCATTAACATATCAACAATCACAGACAACTTCCTCTGAAAATGTGGCTGGGAACCGGGAGATGAACTCTTCCTGCGATTCACGGAAGCAGAACATATCAGAAAAACTACCATGGCATCCGAACTGGCACAAAAAGCACAAGACCACACAGAGAAATCACTGGAGGAGATGGTCCCACCAGAATACCTCCGCCACCGTAAGGTTTTCAGTGAAGAAGACGCTCAGCGCTTTCCCCCTGAAAGACCCTGGGACCATGCCATAGACCTCACACCTAATGCCCCCGCCACCATTGATTGCAAAGTATACCCCCTAACAAGGACAGAAAACGAAGCCCTCACCAAATTTCTCAATGAGCATAGAGAGAAAGGATACATTCGCCCCTCAAAATCACCATACTATTCACCATTCTTTTTTATCAAGTAAAAGGATGGGAAACTCCGCCCAGTACAGGACTATCGACGAATCAATCAGCATACGGTCAAAAATCGCTACCCACTTCCACTTATTCCTGAACTTATCGACAAAGTCCGAGGAGCAGCAATTTTCACCAAATTTGATGTTCGATGGGGGTATAACAACATACGGATCAAAGAAGGAGATGAATGGAAAGCGGCATTCAAAACCAACCAAGGATTATTCGAACCACGTGTCATGTTCTTCGGGCTAACAAACTCCCCAAGTACTTTCCAAACCATGATGAACGAAATCTTCCGGGATATGCTCCTGACAGGAGAAGTCATAATCTATATGGATGACATCCTCATAGCAACCACAGATGATCTGGAAAAACACCGAGAGAAAGTCCATCAAGTCCTCGATCGACTTGAAGAACATGACCTATACCTGAAACCAGAAAAATGCTCATTTGAAACACGCCGAATCGAATATCTAGGGGTCATATTGGAAGAAGGAACAGTTAGAATGGATCCGATCAAAGTCCAAGGAGTACGGGAATGGCCAGTTCCCACCACAACCAAAGAAGTCCGCGCCTTTTTGGGATTTGCCAATTTCTATCAACACTTCGTCTGCGGATTTTCCTCCATTGCACGACCACTTAACAACCTCCTTAAAAAGGAAGCCCACTGGGATTGGACAAGAGAATGTCAGCATGCCTTTGAAGAACTAAAGAATCACCTTGGAAAAGAACCCGTCCTTATGCAACCAAACCTCGATGTTCAGTTTGAATTAGAAGTTGATGCATCGCGATTCGCCAACGGAGGAGTCCTATATCAAAAGGACAAACAAGGAATAAAGCACCCCATCGCATACTACTCTCAAACTTTTGGACCCGCAGAACGCAACTATGATATTTATGACCAAGAATTGCTAGCCATTGTCCGAGCCTTGCGACACTGGTGGGCGTACCTTGCAGGATCCCCACATAAAGTTATTGTTTATACAGACCACGCCAATCTTCAATATTGGAAAGAACCGCACAAAATCAGCCGTCGGGTAGCAAGAGAAGTTCTAGAACTCTCGGAATATGACATTGAACTCCATCATATCGCCGGATCAAAGAATGCAAGGGCAGACGCCTTATCACGAAGACCAGTGTAACGTTTCTACCAAACGTTGTTCCGACTTGGAACTCTTGATGGCCTTGAATCAAATAACAGACCGACGGCAGTTGAATAACGATGGTCGAACACGAAAGACGAACCAAAGGACAATGGCTTCGCCTTTATACTGGAAGGATGCAACAGGGATCTTCAAGAGATGAGAGGACAGACCACACAAGGATCAACAAGATGAGAGGAACAGGCACTAATAGCCAACACTTCAATTGACTGAGGTAGAGCTTAAGGTAAAACTCAAGGTAGACTCAAGACAACGAAGATAAGGTCTCGTCTATCAAGACAGAGCACCTTATATACACTACAGGGCTGACTCCTAATCTGAGTCCCAAGTAATAACAGGTATCGTACCATATTGTATTGTCCAATCAGCTATCAGGGATAAACGACCCAAGCATATCAACCAATCAATGAACAGGGATAAGCCCATACAGTACATGAGGCAGAAAGCCCCACTATGAGTCAGAGATAACACTATGTGACTCACTATCGTCCAATCATCGTCTGGCGCAACATCAGTGCATGATAAGTACAGCCATCAGGCAACATCAGAATGTTCCAATCAGAAAGAATCTAAACAGGACAGAGCCTAATCATGTTGGGAATTCCGCATCCAACTATACCCTCTCAGGAATTATATCTCGACCTGAGGTAACCGCTGTTCCCCGTGACTTATCCTTTAGACCAGATCCCGTGGTCTGGGGGTTGCTGATCACATGACTAATCACGTGACTCAGACTTACACAGTCCTAAACGAACGACATCGCCAGTGTTGTTGTCCACAATGAAATGATCTTCAGTACTCAACATTCGCGCGACCTCATATGTCTCATCTGCATCCATTTGCAGCACATCTTCGTCTTCTTTTTTATCGGCTTGGTGACACCACTGGCCATGACACGTGATCCGCACGTGACAACCAGACTATGATGACAGTTCCAATGACAACCAAAACGTAACAGTTCTTCCTGAAAAATTATTTATCTGAGCCCTGTCCGAGGACATCCATGAAGAACTAGAAACACAAATAACTTGGCAAACGGACAATAAACTTGCAGAAGCATGGAGTGACACACACAATCTTAAAAACATACAAGGAAAATGGTGGAAAGACGAGCGCTTGGTTGTCGCCGGTGGCGACGACCTTAAGAGGGGGGTAATTCATTTTCACCATGACCTCCCAAGCGCAGGACACCCAGGAATTTCAAATACCCTGGCATTAATCACATGAGATTACTGGTGGCCAAACATGAAGAAGGATATTGAGGAATACGTCAAAGGATGCGCAGCTTGCCAAGCAAACAAAGTCAACACACACCCACGGAAACCAGGCTTATCACTGATCTATGGAGAAATGACGGAACCATTTGAAACAATCAGCATGGACTTTATCGTCAAGTTACCTAAATCCCGAGGCTTCGACACAATCCTTACAGTCACAGATCATGACTGTTCTAAAGCTGCTCTATTCATCCCATGCAACAAAACCATAATGGCAGAAGGAGTCGCCAAACTATACTTAGATCACATTTATCGCCACTATGGCCTTCCCAAGAAGGTCATTTCCGACCGAGACACCCACTTTACATCCACCTTTGCCAGAGCCTTATGTAAAGCATTGGACATCAAACAAAACATCTCCATGGCCTACCACCCACAAACAGATGGACAATCAGAAAGAACCAACCAGTGGCTGGAACAATATCTTCACTTCTGGTGTAACACAAGGCAAGACGACTGGTCAGATTGGTTACCC
>WITN01000667.1:0-48608 GCA_015025155.1 Lactarius quietus | reverse complement strand
TCGTGATTTCAAGGGTGTTGGTGCCATGAATGAACATACGCTCAGGTAACACTACGACTTGGTCGTTATCATCTTCTCCTTGTCCATAATGGGTCGTCTTGACAGGGCGTCGGCTCTTCCATTCATCTGTTCCTGCGACGTGTTTGAGTGCGATATTGTACTCCGATAGTTCCAATACTTCTTGTGCTACGCGTCGACTGATCCTCTGAGGAGCTCACCAGTATTGTAGGTTCGCATGATCTGTATACACTGTTGTTTGGTTGGTGGACCCTGCGAGGTATTGACGCCAATGTCTAAGGGCTTTCACGTTGCTAGGAGTTCCAGGTCGTATATGTCATAATTTCGTTCGGCCTCTGATAGAGTGCTAGAGTAATATGCCACTGGGTGTCGTTTTTGGTCAGGTCCCCGTTGAGTTAGAACGGCTCCTAGTGCGAATCCAGATGCATCTACCTCCAGTTCAAATGGCTTTCTCAAATCAGGTTGGACCAGTACTGGTTCTGATGTAACTCGCGCTTTAGTGTTTCGAAGCTCGTTGTTGTTGTATATCCACGTCCATGTGTGATTTTTCCTAGTCAGATTGTTAAGAGGTCGTGCCAGATGGGCGAATTGGTAGCTGAAGGGGCAGTAAAATTGCAGAACCCTAAAAATGATCGGACTTGTTTCAGGTTAGTGGGTGTCGGCAGTCCTTGATGCCCGAGATTTTGACAGGGTCCATGCGTGTCACCCCCTTTTCAAGGATTAGCCCAGATAATCAACGCGTGGTGTCTCCCATTTGCACTTTTCTGGTTTGAGGTACAAGTTGTTTTTTGGAACACTCTGAGAACATCTTTGACCGCCATCCGATGGTCTTGCAGCGTAGTTGCATCACAATGAGTACATCATCCATGTAGATAATGATTTCCGTTCCCTGTTTTGTATGTTCCTCTTGAACGGATCGAAAGATATGGTTCATCATGTTCTGGAATGTGCGGGAGAATTTGTAAGTCCAAAGAACATGACGGTCAGCTCAAAGAGACCATATTTGTCTTGAATGCTGCTTTATGTTTGTCCCCCTGTTTGATCCGTACGTTGTTATATCCCCATCGCACATCAAATTTTGTAAAATATTGTGCGTCTTTTACTTGTGCGATAAGGTCGGGAATTAATGGAAGTGGGTATTTGTTTTTGATGGTGTACTTGTTAAGTTTGCGATAATCTTGTACCTGTCGAAGTTTTCCATCTTTCTTTTTGATAAAGAAGAACGGTGACGCGTACGGTGATTTGGATGGTCAGATGTAACCTTTCCAAAGCTGAATTGAGATGAACTCCTTGAGAGCTTCATCTTCAGTCCCTGTTAGAGGATACGGTTTGCAGTTAATTGCTTTGGGCGCCCCCTCTTTAGTTCAATCGCATGATCCCATTTGTAACGTCCCGGGCACATGTATCTGACTAACCATAAGTCACGGGACGCTTAGGAGTTCGGGATCAAGCATGGTAAGGGGATGACGAGTCGCTCCCTAAAGACTTACCAATACGAGGACGATGACTGATTGTGTACGATACGATGACTGACAGGTTTGTGATACGCTTACTGATCATACGTGGACGATTACCCAGCCTAGGAGTAGTATTAGTAGTAGTGGCGGTCTCGCTGACGAAGGCGGACTGCAGCCTAGTACTATATAAGGAAGCTATCGACTGTTGTGGTCGATAGCTTGGATTTCTTGTACATCTCTCATCTTGTTATCCGAGTTGTGGTTTCTCTCTCTCTCTCTCTCTCTCGTCCTTTGGGGACCGTGTATCGAACAAACATCAAGGAAGCTCCGCCTGTGCGCGTTGAGACGTCACTCTCTTCGTGGTAGAGATATCAAGAAAGCTCTGCCTACGCGCATTGAGACGTTACTCTGCCTTCGTGCTAGAGTCTAGGAATCCACTGAGTCACCGCGTTCCCCTCACAGTGCCTAAGTCAGGCTCACGTGCAGCTCGCACGTAACATTAAATCCAAGCTCTTCCAAACCATTGAACGCCGTGGCTACTCTCCACACGAAAGGACGGCTGGGACTTCGTACCCTATCGTTCAACGCAAGAGAACGAGACGCACCCACTCGTTATCTTATAGGATGAGTAAGGTGGCGACACATACCAGACACCAGAAGAAGCGAAGAAAACAATACAGGATACTACGCAGAAGCGGCTACCGCGCAACGGTATCACCCCGTAGTTTTCAACAAAGAACGTTGCTGTTGGGTTGAACTCCGGTGGAGCAATACCAATAGTTACTTCGAGGCAACACGGCCAGCAGCTGACGATCTACATATCAACGTACCACTGGTCGACGCACGACCAATTGATCAACAAGGACCTATAGACGGTCAAGAAGAAGAAAACCTTGATTCGGAACCACCAAGGACCGAATTCCAACTACGAACAACAACACCAGCGGCATCAAGCCACACTAGCCAACGATCGGTCACTCCGCAGAGTGAAGTAGCAGAACCCGAAGGAATCGCAGTGCAATCACCAGAAGTAGACGCACTCGCCGCGCAAACAGCTGAGTTACACATACCTGAACCAATAAGGGGTATACCATACAGCTATATGACGACCCAGACAGAAGTATCGCCACCTCGACTTGTCATCAACGAGCAGACAGGTCACGTCCAACAAATACAACCAGAAGACATGGAAGCCGTCAATCGAGCAATGGGACCAGATGTTCCAGACGCGCCAAGCATCCCTGAAGGGACCGAAATGTTCTACGAATTCCGACTCAACCGAAACAGGGTACCATCACCCGAGAACAGACCATTTCCACCTAGGAGAGGACCATCAAGAGGAGGGCCACCCAATGGCGGATGGCCACAAGGACAAGGACAAGGAGGAGGAGGAGGAGGAGGACCACCTCCAGCAGGACCTCCAGCAGGACCCCCGGGAGGACCAGCAATAGCTAACCCGCAAGGAAGCGACAAATTCATTGGGAATCCACCACCAACGTTCACAGGAACCAGATCCCAAGCCGAGTCATTCATTCTCCAATGGGAGGTATACGCAGGAGTCAACGCCAACCACTCCGCTATGAGAAACAAGTACCAAAAAGCTATGTTGTTTCTCACATACATACAAGGAAACGCGGTTAACCAATGGGTAATGTCCGCAAGCCGATGGCTCGTCAATGAAGTGGCCACAGGAACCGATCAATTCAACAATAGGCTATGGGAAAACCTTCTCAACGCCTTCCAACGACAATTTGGTGACGTTCTGAGTAAAGAACGAGCCCAAGCCCAGCTCGACGCTGGAATACACATGAAGGACGGAAGAATCGACGACTACATCGCGATGTTTGAACAGCTGGTTCGACACGCGGGATACAACATCAATGCCGAACAGACCCTCAAGTATTTCACAAAGGGACTACCACGAGCATTGTATGAAACAATGTATCAACACGACGACCCCCGAAACTACGAAGAATGGAGGGATTCTGCCCTGAAAAGGCAACAAAAGTGGATCCACATGCAGACGGTCCGGGGCAACCTAGACGCCTTTAAACCAGGACGAGCTCCAGGAGGAGCGTTAGCTAAGTTGCTCGCGCCACTACAGAATGACGATCGAATGGACACATCCGCAGATCGCGTACGAGGACGATTAGCAGGGGCCGAGGACATTATGGCGAACTACCCCAGAAACACGAGACCCCCACAGCCACCATTCCTACCAAGAGGGGGATTCATCCAGAGACAATTCAAACGAGACCACAGTCAAACACAGTGTTACAACTGCCAGAAAAAAGGTCACATCAGTCGCGATTGCAGACAGCCGAGGAGAAGTCGCGACACTCAAGTACGCACCACTGAAGCCGCGCCAACTAAAGAAGAAAAGGCGGCGGAATGGCTACGGGGAGTAGCAGGAGATGACGAAGAAGTCAAAGACCTGGTCCTACAACAGTTGATGGGACAGGATTTTGGAAACGCCTAAACCCGGCGGCCTGGGTGAGGGCAATACGTTGTAACTCTGTGTACATTATGCGCTACCGATCTATGAGAGTACCAGTGTCTATTCGTGCAAGTTACAACATGGCCGATATCAAAGCGTTAGTGGACTCAGGAGCCACTGACAACTTCATCCACCCAAACTTCGTAAAAAGGATGGGATTGGGACAACGGGCATTAGATAAGCCGAAAAATATCTACAATATCGACGATACCACTAATAAAGCGGGGCAGATCACACACTACCTCACGCTCAATGTGGAAACAGGAAAAACAAAGAAGGAAATGAGATTCCTCATCACCGACATCGGAAAGGAAGACATCCTGCTCGGATACCCTTGGCTTGCCACCTACGAACCAAGGTTCAGCTGGCGTCATGGCACTATAGACGAAAAACAACTTCCTATAGTGTTGCGATCAATTAACCCAAACGACAAGAGGGCAGTGTTAGCAAGACTACTAACAGAGGAAAAAGAAGACGCAAAAATATCACGAACGTTCACCAAGGACACAAAAGAACAAATAATGACAACCTTGGAAGAACAAGTATACGGACGAAGATCAGCAGTAGAACTGGCGGTGGACGCCGAACAATACACGAAGGAGGTCAAAATACCAACGGAATACCAAAGCTTCGCGAAGGTATTCAGCGAACAAGAATCGAAGAGGTTTCCGCCCAAGAGAAGTTGCGATCACGCAATAGAGTTCAAGAAGGGCGCACCAGAAGTCATCGATTGCAAAATATACCCCATGACTAGGGTAGAAGACGCAGCATTGGATGACTTCATCGACGAACAAATTGAAAAAGGATACATACGACCCTCTAAATCCCCGTATGCATCCTCATTCTTTTTCATCAAAAAGAAAGACGGAAAGCTACGACCCGTACAGGACTACCGACGGATAAACGAGTGGACAATACGAAACCAATACCCACTCCCTCTCATAGATGATCTCATCCGAGATCTTGGAGGAGCTCAAATATTCAGCAAGCTAGACGTCCGACAAGGATACAACAACATACGAATCAAGGAAGGAGACGAACACAAAGCCGCGTTCAAAACGCGCCGCGGACTCTTCGAACCAACTGTCATGTACTTTGGGCTGTGCAACTCGCCAGCAACATTTCAAAGTTTCATGAACGACATATACCGACCGACGATAGCAAAACACGAACCCAAAGGGACAACCATACGGGTCTATATGGATGACATCGCAATAGCCACGGAACGTCAACCGAACGCATTGGAACAACATCAGAGGGCAGTACGCGATGTCCTGGAGGTCGCTCAACAACACGACCTCTTCTTCAAACCAGAAAAATGTGTATTTAACGCCTCCAGTATCGATTACCTGGGGGTAATCCTTGAAGAGGGGGTAACACGTATGGACCCCGTTAAAATTTCGGGTGTTTGCGACTGGACATCACCCACATCAGTTAAGGACGTACGATCTTTCCTTGGCTTTTGCAACTTTTACCGGCAATTTATCAGAGGCTTTGCGAACATCGCCAAACCATTAAACGAACTAACGTGCAAGGATGAACCATGGCAATGGACTACAAGACATCAAGCCGCATTTGACACACTCAAACAACGGGTCACGACGGAACCCATACTAGCCCACGCGGACCAAACACAACAATTTGATCTAGAAGTAGATGCATCAGGGTTCGCGGTAGGAGCAGTACTGTTACAGAAGAAAGCAGACGGGAAACGACATCCTGTGGGGTATTATTCGGCAACACTCAACGCCGCTGAACGCAACTACGACATCTACAACCTAGAGTTGTTGGCAATCGTAAAAGCACTACGAAACTGGCGACATCTACTAGCTGGATCCCCACACAAAGTACGCATATTCTCAGATCACCTCAACCTTCGTTACTGGCGAGATCCCCAGAAAATCAGCCAACGAATCGCTCGAGAGGTACTGGAATTAGCAGAATACAATTTCGAGATACATCACGTCAAAGGAACCGCAAATGGCAGGGCCGATGCACTCTCGCGACGCGCCGATTACGACCAAGGAGAAAAGGACAACGAGAACGTCACGGTCTTACCAAACGACTTGTTCATACGAACAACGACCACCCAACCACAACAGGACGAGCAAAGGATACGCAAATGGGTTGATCCCCATAAATTGACCAAAGTAGATGGACTTTGGTGGTACCAAGGACAAAGACTAGTCGTCACAGGAACAGCGGGAGAAATTAGAGAAGTAATCTCCACGCATCACGATCCCCCTATTCACGGACATCCAGGGATAAATCGGACAACCCAAATGGTAGAACGCCACTATTGGTGGCCCACAATGAAACAAGATATCGCTGAATACGTACGAGGATGCGCTGAGTGCCAGCGATGCAAGGTCAACACACAAAGGACGAAGGCACCACTACAACCAATATTCCCGAAACCCGAAGCAACACCCTTCGAAGTAGTGGCGCTAGACTTCATCACCAAACTCCCGACATCAAGGGAGTACGATTCCATACTTACAATCACTGACCACGATTGCTCGAAGGCGTCAATATTCATACCCTGTAAAGAAGAAATATCTGGCGAAGAAACCGCAGCCCTATACGCCAAACATGTAGTCGCACGATTTGGACTACCAACGAAACTAATTAGCGATCGAGACCCTCGGTTCGCGTCCAAGTTCACAAGGGAACTATGTCGCCTTCTGGGGATACAGCAAAATATCTCAACTGCTTATCACCCACGAACGGACGGACAATCGGAACGAATGAACCAATGGCTGGAGCAATATCTCAGGCTCTGGGCCAACGAACGACAAAACAATTGGGCCGATCATCTCGCGCTGGCCGAGTTTGCACACAACAATTGGATTAACGAATCCACATGCGAAACCCCATTTAGGTTACTGATGGGATATCACCCACACACCAATTGGACGGATAAAAAATCACCCATACCACAGGTCACGGCCAGATTAGAACAATTGAAAGAGATAAGACGTCAGGCGCAAGAGCAAATGCGCCGAGCGCAACAGTCATGGGTCAAACATCGTGACACCCCCAAGTATCAGATAGGAGACAGGGTATGGCTAGAGGGACGTCATTTGCGGACTAATCAGCCAACCGCGAAACTTGCGCCCAGGAGGCATGGACCATTCAGGGTCGTCCAGGTGATGTCTCCTGTCAATTATCGACTCGAACTTCCCACACAGTGGAGTATCCACGACGTGTTCCACACAGATCTTCTCACACCTTACAAAGAAACGCTGATTCATGGCGCAAACTATCAGCGCCCACCGCCCGAATTAGTAGAAGACGTGGAAGAATATGAAGTCGAAAAGGTACTAGACTCAAGAAGGCATGGACGCTGGCGCAAACTACAATACCTGATCAAGTGGAAAGGCTACGCCGACTCGGACAACGAGTGGGTCTCATGGGATAATGTTCATGCGGATGGAGAGATAAGGAAGTTCAAACAGTCTAACCCCGACGCCGATACTCACATAAAAACAGCGACGGTTGGACCAACAACGACACCATCTTCCCTCACAATGACCCATGTCCCACTCACCATTGGAAACATTGACTTCCCTCATGTCGACACCCTCGTCCCCACCTACGACACCACCAACAACGTGGACGACCCATTCTGCTCAGCCATTGAGCACGTCCGGACAACTGCTATCAACGATCAAGCTGCCCGAGACCTGGCCAAGGCTCGCCGGCGATTCCCAACACCCGCAAGCGGCCGAGTAGAGGACGATGAGGGAGAAAACTGCGATGATGAAGGAGGTAATGCAGTCATGGCAACTGGATCAGGTGGTGAAGAGGACGGCGAGGGAGAGACGGACGAGGATACGATTGCTGATGAGGCGAGTATCCTCCAGCCCTCCACCGCCGCAACATCCACTACCGCTGTCGATCGATATGACAGCGACGAGTCATCCGGCGATGACAACACCTATCATGAAACCAGAGCCGGTTCAAATGAATCATCCGACGAAAATCATTCATATTACGAAGTCAGGGTTGTCTGCACCCGCTGCGATAACCCCCCAAACTACTGTCACTGTGCACCCCGACTTATACCACCACCCATTACAAGAGTCGACGACGAAGTTGCCGAGGAAGCCGGTGATGACGAAAGAGGACCACCGACAGTTGCTGTCATCTTCGGACCGATGGCGGAAGCAGGGTACGCCGCTCGCGGAGTGCTACCCTACAGTGACGCACCAGTTCCGTCTCCAACTACTACGCGCCGAACGAATGCGGCGAGGCGCTCTATCCGTGCCGTATCGCCTACCCCCACGGGATTCACCCTCAACAACGGGATGAATTGGGTCCCGATGATCATCGATCACGAGGGTCGACGGGTACCAGCAAGATATGTTCGAGTCCGCATGCTCGACAACCCAGAGGTCTTCGGGACTATGGGGAGATACGAGCCGATCTACAGGGGAGACATTCACGCCGAGCCGTGTCGGGATATGGGGCCCGCAGCTGAGTACAATCGCAACGAGCTCAAGTACTTCCGCACTAACTTCCGGGGAAAGCGCCAGGTGGACGAGGCTCTTGCCAGGCTGGGGGACATATCCCTCCAGGCTGAGGTGAGACGCTACCGCGCGTCCCAGGAAGTCATCGAGGAATTGGAGGCCGCCATCAAGCGACTCGAAGATGACGTGTTCGTTCACGTCGACCGAGCTCGACACTCGGCACGAAGACTCGGGCGAGCTCACGCGTTGCAGAGGGTACGTGACGAGCACGAAACGGACGTCGACTTACAGCAGTTACAAATTGGGTGGTCGAGCGTGGGCGCTCACCCTTGTGAAGGGGGTAATGTAACGTCCCGGGTCACGGCATGTATCTGACCTAACCCATAAGTCACGGGACGCTTAGGAGTGTCGGGATCAAGCATGGTAAGGGGGATGACGAGTCGCTCCCTAAAGACTTACCAATACGAGGACGATGACTGATTGTGTACGATACGATGACTGACGGTTTGTGATACGCTTACTGATCATACGTGGACGATTACCCAGCCTAGGAGTAGTATTAGTAGTAGTGGCGGTCTCGCTGACGAAGGCGGACTGCAGCCTAGTACTATATAAGGAAGCTATCGACTGTTGTGGTCGATAGCTTGGATTTCTTGTACATCTCTCATCTTGTTATCCGAGTTGTGGTTTCTCTCTCTCTCTCTCTCTCTCGTCCTTTGGGACCGTGTATCGAACAAACATCAAGGAAGCTCCGCCTGTGCGCGTTGAGACGTCACTCTACCTTCGTGGTAGAGATATCAAGAAAGCTCCGCCTACGCGCATTGAGACGTTACTCTGCCTTCGTGCTAGAGTCTAGGAATCCACTGAGTCACCGCGTTCCCCTTCACAGTGCCTAAGTCAGGCTCACGTGCAGCTCGCACGTAACACCATTCCCTGGATGGGGGAAATTTTTGTGATTGTTCTTCATCGAATACCACTGCAAATTCCTGATATTCCGTCGGTATTTCTTTTGATTGTGGACCTATTGCTGCTTGAGCTAAATCGCTTGCAATGGTTGCAGGACGACTGCTTTCTTCCTCCAACTGCCGTACGATCTGATCTTTTTCAAGGTCCGAGAGGACGGTAGTGTAGGTTCTTGAGATCGTGGGTCTAATCATGAGGTTTCTCCAATTTAGTGAGCGCACAACCACTGGTAAAAATCTTGTATCAATGGTGCTGCTCTTCCAATGGAAGCGGGGTTCAAATGTAGATAACCAGGGATATCCCAGGATAAGATCTTCAAGACCTAGGTCCGTAACGAGAAATTGCATTTGCCTCTCTTGACCTCCTGTTCGAACTTCTAGATCAACATAATCTGTTAGCATTCCTGCTTGGTTATTGGTCCCGTCGATATTCCAGATCTTTCGAGGCCTATCCAAACGTTGGGTTCCGAGTCCTAGTCTTTTGATTAGTCGGGGTTGATGAAATTATCGGTTGCCCCTGAGTCTACCAGTATCTTTTTGTCAGCCATTGCACTCTGCGTTCGAAATGAAACAGGGGTTTTCATACTTCGATAGCGGGTAATATACACGGAGTTACAGAGTGCGCGAATGGCTCTTGCCCAGGCCGTTGGGTTTGAGCTCACGAAAAATCCTTTCCCATAAAGACCTCCTGAATGAGTCGGTCCTTGTCATCGTCTTCCAGTTCTTTGATGGCCGCCACCAGTTCCCGAGCGCTTGGCTTCTTATCTTCCTTTGTCTTGGCACTTTGTACTTGAGTGTCTTCCTCTTGAGGGCTAGCTTGCGCTTGGGAGGCCCGCGACTTTAACGGGCAGTTGCGACTCATATGACCAGTCTTGCGACAATGGAAGCATTTTCCTTCGGTCATTAATTGAGTACGTTCGTCATCCATCAGCGCTGCCCTAGCTCGAGTGCAGCCTGTGGAGGTATCCATAGCGTTATCGTCTTTCTTTTTCAGCGCTTGCTGCCACTGAGGTTTGGTGAACTTCTTTTTTGTATGTTCTGGAAGCGACTAGTGAGGTAAAGGTATTTCTGGTGTTGTTTGCGTGCTTCGTCTACCCAGTCTTCGAAGCTGGTAAGGTGATCACCGAATTCGATGACTTTCTGGTGGAGGGCATTGGGGAGTCCTCCTGCAAACATCTCGATGACTGTGGATTCTTGAAGGTCATGTCCCGCGAGTCGCGCAAGTTTTTTGAATCCTGCAACGTATTCATCAAACTTGCCCTCTTTCATGCGGTAAACCTTGAGTTCGTTTTTCGATTTTTGAGCTACCATGGTATCAATGAAAGCGTCTTTGAATCGATTGAGTACAGTGACCCAGAGGTACTCGTCCCAGATAGTGGCTCCCCCTGCGATTTGATCGTGGAGCCACGTTACTTGTGCTCCAGTCCATTCAACAACATATTCCCCTTTGACATAGGACAAAAATAGCATGGTGCAGGTGAAGGGGCGTTGCATGGTGTCGGCGTTCCAATTGAGTCCTCGATAGATATTCCATTCAAGGAGAAATTGTTCGGTTTTTTCTCGATCACCATTAAAGATTTGAGGTTCATTGCCGACTAACTTTCCATTAGTTCCCCGTCCTCCGGCTCCCATATCTCCCCCTCCTCCAGGCCCTCCATGGGGTGGTCCTGGATCGGGGTTGCCGCCTCCTCCTCCTCCTGTGGGTAGAGGATCGATATGAGCAGGGGGATATCCTCTTGGTGGAGGATCGCCTCCACCTCCTTCTCCTCTGCTTGGTCCTCCCTCGGAATGAAATCCCGGGGGTATTCCAAATCGAGCAGTTCAGCCCAATACAGTCGCTGAAGGGACAGTGGTAGTTGTTGCGATTTGTGACATTGTATAAGCCAGCGTAGGTAAACCGGAGATAGTACGGGTTCGGGTTGTGGAAACTTGCGTGGGTACGTGTTCAGCCAATTGAGCAAGCTTCGTTTCTTCGTCTTCTTGTTGTGATGTAGTGGGAATTTTAACGTCTCCGTCTGATTCGTCTCCTGCGTCTGATGTGAACTGTAGTCGTTCTTCTGGTGCGTTGTCTTCTTGTCCGTCAATGGGACCCCACTCTGATCGATCAACTTTTTCTGGTTCAGAGATGGATAACCGCAACTTGTGGAGGGAATCGGGTGGTTGGGTAATCTTCCAGTCGCCACTTCGTTGGCTTCGTTGGGCTGTTCCCCACTTGAGTGTATTGAAGTCGAATTCGACAGGAATATCAATTTGTTCGAATTGACTATAGGCAAAGTAGCCGGAGCGTGTAGCGTCAGGGTCGTCCTTCCAGAATGCTCCCTTAAGAAATCTGACAGGGACGTTTCATTCACCTCTTCGCTCGATTCGTTCGTTTGTTGGGTACGCCACGGTTGAGGAGAGGTCTGAGTTAATGTTACGTTCAACTGGACGTATCGACTCGACTTGAGTAGCGAGTGTGGAGTACCGGTTATGCGAGGGGTTCGAGTGTCGATGGTTCCATAGCGACTGCCAAACCTCCCCCAATGAGGGTCGTGGATATGGCGCCGACAGTATGCGAGAGCGTAGGGTATGACCCTAGGCAGAGTAGTGAATATACGAGCGACGAGTTAACACGAAGTATCTCCAATCGTCGTAGAGAGGAAGGTTGGAACTGACAAGTCGACTGGACTTGGATGCAGCCTGCGGTGTGTGACAGCATGAAGTCGATGAGATTCAAGAACTCAGACCTAAGGTCCTTGTTCGGTAGAAGTACATGTTAAATACGAATCGAGTCATGCCACTACTGAGAGCTACGGTACTAGGATCGCCACCAATACTACTAGTACTTGTACTAGTATGATGTCATATGGAACCGCGCCGAACGAGACAGAAGGTGTTTAGTAAGTAATCAGGAGTCATAGGTACGAGAGGGCACGCGGGGCGTAAGAGGTACGAATCAAAATGTGAAAATGGTCCCACTGATAGTCCATGTGATATGAAACACTATGGCAAAGGTTCAGACCAAACGGTCAACGTAGGTGACACGCGTGGCTGATCGTAACATTAGGTCTCTGTTTTTACATTTTTACATTTATGAGGAGGGAAGGAGGAGATAGTAATTCTTTGACAAGTAAGGGGTGCTGGTTCCTGATGACATCTACCTTACGGTGGACAAGCACTATGTATGGTAAATGAATGAAACTCCCCCCCACTGCCGATTGGCTTTGTCAGTTCATCATTACTCTTCTTACCTTGCAGTTCTTCCTGTTGCATGGTCATGGTCTTGTTGTTGGTGGCCATCAATGGTTGTGTTGATAATCTCATGGAGTGTGGCAGAATGAGAATCCTGTGAGGAACAGGGAAAGACGGTGGCATTAACATGGCATACATAGCTGCAGTGTCATCGTAGGCATACCTGGTTGTGGCCTTTCTGCAGCACAATGGTTATGCTCACATTTTTGATTCATCTCTGCAATCATCGTGGTTTGCATTCATCCTGGGCAAGCTGTGTTGGATGATGCTCGAGATCGCATAAACAACTGCCCTAATGAAGAACACCAGTTGTCAGTGGCAACACTGCCAGTGACAAAGAAACAAAAACCTTTAATGAGATGTTGAGTATGGCAATGGTTGACATAGTTGACGTTTGTCAACAGCACTGGCAAGGACAAGTTAGTGGTGAGGCAGCACAGTGGGGTGGCTGGCACACTGTGGTCAGGTGTCCGGGTTGGTGGGCAGGACAGCGGGAGTGGCCTGTGAATGATGAGGGGAGGTGGTCGCGATTGCAGCTGTCCTACACCATTTCAAGAAATGAGATGGGGAAAAAAATAGAAAATAAAAAACTTATCTACTTGCGACAAGGGACAGAGTATGTGGTCGTTGCAGTTGTGACAAGGGTTGTGGCGCATACCAGCTGTGTAGCAGTGAGAGGGCAGTGCCAGATGGGGGGGATGAATGAGAGGAACATGAGTAACGAACAACTTGTGTGAGTAAGGGGGATGGAGGCGGTGGTTGGATTATAGTTATTGTTGTCCTGCCATGTTCAAGGTGAGATAGAAAAAGAAAGAAACAGGTGAAAAATACTTATCCGATAATGAGTACAGCGGTGGCAAGCTGAGGGTGTGGGAGGGGATGGGAACGGTTGGGCATGATGCATGACGTTTCATGCATGGCAAACAGGGTCGGTGTTGGCAAAGTAATGTTGTACCACAAGAGGTGTGGTAGCCGGTGTAGTATGTGTGGGAGCAAGCGATAGAATCTGTTGTTGTCCTCCAAAAGTTCAACATGACAGCAGCGGGAAGGGGGTGAAGAAAAGAGAGGAGTGAAACTGAGACAATGGTTAAGTTACAAGTTGGTGGCAAGAAAGTTCCCACACTCAAAACCGATCAACAAACAACACAAGTTGTATTTTTTTTTTCAATCAAACACTGGAAATGTGATAATTCTTGTCATATGGCACAATTAAGTAATCTGAAGGCAAATGCACATGGTGTATTGGCTAATGTTTGTCATTGTTACGTTCCCACTGAACGCTGATCCGACTTGGATCCGATGGGTCTTCCTTGCTTCAACTCTGAGCAAAGCGCACGGCTTCTGAACTCAGGAACGACTTTGAACGACTTGTAAAGGGCAAATAACCAATAAGGTCCCCTTATACCGCCTAGCTTTGAGGTTCGTTTCAAGGTGGCGACGCCTAACACTTAATGTTGGCAACAAGGTAGTCACAAAGAACAATGACTCTGCTATAAGACTGTCTGCACCTCTTGAGAAGTATACAAGTGGGTTTTAAGACAACTAAGCTAGCGAACTAGAGAGCAGCTTGTATAGTATATATAGTACTTCTGATACAACCATAAAAGGTAAAGGTCCATCAAGCCATCAAGGCGACAAATACAACAGTAGTGAATAATAAGCATGATGACTCACATCAATCAGCACATGAATAAGGCATGAATCAGCCATAAGTAAGCGTCCCCACCAATGAGTGACTGAGCACCTCCAACTAGTGAGTAAGCGACCCTGGGACATCAATAAGCCCACCTCATCGCATCAGTAAGCGAACATCGATAAGTAACCGAATGAGTAAGTGAATGTCTAAGCATCACCAATCACAGAGACAATGTCAGTAGTAAGCCAATAATACGCATCTGTAAGCAATGGCTCCGGCGCTAACACAGGCGCTCCTTTGAACTAATCCATCAATAACACTTTCCCGAAAGGGGATCAAACCCGGCCCGCTGGAGTGCGTCCCAACGGCAACCACGGCCCGCTGATATCGGCAGCGTCAGGTCGCTGGTCTTACACCACACAATCGCTGTTTGTCGTCGTTGGTCGTCTTCAGGACACAACTGTCTTCCGCCAGTTCCATGGCTTCGTCCAACGTCCCTTGAGTTATGAGTTAGGCCAGATACGTACTGTGGCCTGGGACAATTCCATCCTTGCGCGCCCCCCTGACTTATTGCTTAGGTCAGATCCCGTGACCCGGGGGTATCACATGACCATGTCACGTGACCCTCAACCGTCCTGTAGTGATTCTCCTGCCAGCATCCGGAGTGTTACCGCGAGTTATTAGATTACTCACGTACTGGCGGACTTTGCACGCCTCTTCATAGGCAAGGTAACTGTCGTCTTCTGCCGCTACGAGTGCACGTACGGCCTCTTCTTCCTCGATGTCTTCTTCTGCACGTGACTCCCAGGTATGCGCCTCTGGGTAATCATAGCAGCTCTTCCAATGTTCATGCAAGCACTTGCGCTGTTTCTGTGTCTTGGCGGCTTGAGTAGGGTCTGAGCGTAACAGTCATGGTATTTTTTAATGACGCAGTGGCTAAGCAAGGCTCAGGGTTTGATTCCCTGCTCTGAACTTTTTGCTCTTGGCTCTTGGCTAAAATGTCCCCTTAGTAACTGCCAACCTTTGACCGCCTGCTGTGTACGACTCCGACCATCACCCGACTATGGCAGCGACAGAGCAAAGACCGTTATGTCGATGAGGATGAGGACAAGAGGACATCAACGGTGATGGCCGCGACCATGACCACAACAAAGTGACAATGTGCAGTGATGGCCACAGCTGTAATGACAGCGGCCACACAACAATGACAGCGGCCAGAAGTCGGCCACGACATGACAACAATGGCCATGGCATCGACGGTGATTGGGGAGGAGGGCTGGTGGCAGTGGTCATGCGGAGGGAGAATTATTGCTACTGTAGTACAGTCAATGTACTACATCACATTGTAGACAAATTACATATAATTCACTAAGTTTGAGTGGGAAGCTACGAAAGGATCAAAAGCTTCAGCAGTTGACTGGAAGCAGCGAGGAAGCGATCCCGGAAGTGCCTGGAAAGAGGAAGGGCTGGAAGCCGGAAGGAAAAGCGCATGACATTTTGCTGATGCCGTTCATACACTCCCCCATCATAGAACCCTGTTGTCATCGCTGCAAATGTTGGCAACACAATTTAAACCCTGTTGTCATCACCATCAATGTTGTTGACACATAGTGGTGGGATAGTTCGGTTCCGAACTTTGGTCCGAACCCAAACTGGACCAGACCGGACCTACATTGGGGTTCAGATTCAGATATTTGGCCCGGACCGGACCATCGGTTCCATTTACGGTTCAGCATATCCCTAAATATCGAGAACGCATTCTGAACGCGTTCGGACCTGAACCTGAAATTTTTTGATACAGTAGTGTAGTCTTAAAATTTTATTCAATAGAGTGATTTTACAGGAAGAGATGCTAAGTGATTTTGATATACCAAAGTGACTTGAAACCAACTTTTGCCGGAAGTGTGGGAATTAGGTAATGGTATCATGTGCGCACTTCGGGCTCCTGTGAATCTGTTATCGATGATAATCAATCGTCTTTCCCTTGTCTCTTCCCTCTCCTCTCGTGTCTCCTCAACGTGCCATCCAGCGAGATGATGATACCTACCTTTCATTGGGCCATCCAACAGCATGGAAACTAATAGGCCTACTTTCTTGACAGCACCAGACACTGCTGGCCCTCAACGTTCTCAACGCATAGTATGCCTCCACTCTTATCTCTTATATCCTGAACTCAATTAACTAGGTGGCTTCCTCCTCGGTTGGGCCGTTCCAACGGCATTCTATCCATGCTGCACTGCACACAAGTATGTGTTTCAAACTGGTTCCATTACAGAAGACCACTAATTTTGGGACCAAATAGTGCTTTTTCCCTCTGTGCCGCACATGAGGCTCTCTTGTAGGTGTTTCAAGCCCGTTCTATTGAGAGACACCATTGACACCAAGCCAGAAAGTGCATAAAGCCTGGTACATCTAGGTGTTTGGTCTTCCCATTCCTGCCACCATTCGTCGCATGTCTTCCCTTGGTGACGCTGTCCGACCTGATGGGACCTTGAAGGATGCGTCAGAGATGACGTGGAGCTTTGATGCAGACGACACTCTCCCCTTCCCTTTGGGCTCTGCATCGACTAGCAGTTCTCTCGCTGTTCGGTTGCCTTCACCGGCCCAGGCAGTTGCTGGAGTACGTCAGACCACGCGCACTATTCGCCCCCCTCGCCATATCTTTGATGAGCTCGACTCCGCCATGCCTGCACGTTGTGTTGCCATCGCCAAACGCAAGCCCCCCGCAAGTGATGACCAAGACAACGGACGACGTGTTGCACGCAAGCTTAACACGACCTCCGATGGTGATGTCAGTGCTGATGGCACCACCACGGAACTTGCCACGGAGCCTGCCACGGAGCCCGCTGAGGATGACTATGAAGAGATCAAAGCCATGGCCAATGCTGACCACCTGGTGCGTTCCATATGACCATTGCCTTGACGTGGCACTCATCCTCAAATCAGGCGGCAATCTACAAAACCTGGACAGAGCGTACTGCCGATGTACGACTCATATTCCGTCATGATAAAGGATATGTACATCCAATCACGAAAAACGTTCTGGATGGACATTGGTGCTTGATCTGCCGGTAAGTACTCTCATTTTTCTGTGTCTTTTTCATCTCACTAACTCGGATTGTGTTAAGGGACGACGCCTCAGTTCATAGGCCCGTGTCAAGCTTTTTTACAGGCGGCATAAGTACACTACGAACACACATTGCAAGGTAAGGCATGCCCACTCTTCTGGGGTTCTCGTGGTGATATAAACCCTTCTAGGCACCATGTGAGGCTATACCGAATGCGCTGCAAATCGCTCAACATCGAGCCACACCCTTGTGCCCTTTTCCGTGACCCAAATGAGGCGAGTACTGAAAAGTATGTACAATTTATCTACTCCATGCTTGCACGGTACTGATCATATTATAGCCTCACTCAGACAAGTCTTGAAGGTGTAATCATCCGTGAGCCGAGGGGCCCTGCATTTTCAAACGCAGGGCTTCTTGATCATATCATTGAGCTTATAATTTGCGAAGACGAGGTGAGTGGGGCTTTATTTAATATTGCATACTCATCATCTTACTCTTCTCCCACTTCCCAGGCTTTCCATTTGATTGAACGCGGCGGGTTTCACCGCCTCATCAAGTTCTGCCGACCATCTCTTTGTGAGAGGGACATACCGCATCGCCACACCCTTCGGGCTGAAATACTTCGGTGCGCACACATTGCTGAGGGAATCGTTCACGAGAATCTGGAGAAGATCTTGTCTAAGGTTTCATTCACATTTGATGCATGGACCTCCGCACCCGGGGACCCTTATATGTCACTTACAGCCCATTATATGGATGCGCCCACTGATCACCCCGACGCATGGGAGCTGAGGTCTGAACAGCTCATTTTCCAGAGAATCGAGGGAAGGCACACCGGCAAGAACATGGCCGATATATTGGGCCGTGCGCTGGATCGGTATGGGCTGTGCAGCAAAGTCGGGTGGTTCACCAGTGACAGTGCGTCTGTGAATCGTGCGACGTTACGCATACTCCAGAACAGTGCATCGGTGGAGTCTGGGTGGAAGGTGGAACAGCATGACATGCTGTAAGTGGTTCCTTATCACTTGGTCCTTTCTTTCTAACTTGAAACCTAGGTGCATGGAGCATGCATTGCACCTCGCCGCGAAACATTTTGTCCAGACCGTTGCCCCACATTTCAACAAGAACGGTCCCACCTCAGGAGCTGACCCGGAAGGCGATGCCACTTCGGATGATGACAACGATGGCAAAGTTGATGATGACCACAAAGATGATGACAACGATGGCAAAGTTGATGATGACCACGAAGATGATGACGACACTGATGGCGATGATGATGAAAGTGTCGACAATGGCGATTCTCTGGGGAAGGCAATTGCCCTAGTCAAGCAGGTATGTATTGCTATTCATTGTGACCTTAATTTCCATACCCATGCTTGAGCTGCAGGTTCGTAAATCACCACAGGCAAGAACTTTCTTCCATGAGACCTGTAGCCAAGTTGGTATTCCCGCGCTCGAACTTTTGCTGTGGATTCGTACTCGTTGGGGTTCACTCTTCAAGTTTCTTGAGTGTTTCCTCCTTCTCAAACTGGTGCATATACATCAATTGGTTTCTGTTGCTCTGTTAACTTCTTACAGGCCATCAATCAATTCATACTGCTTGCGGATGCAAGTGAGACTGTGCCTGGCCTCTCAAACAAGCGTTGTTACTCTGACTTCCACTTGAGTCGGCGGGACTGGGAGTGCCTTGAGCACATCCGGGATGCGCTCAGGGTGAGTACTATTTCCTGGTTGTCCATCTCCGTGCTCACATCAGTTAGGAGCCATCCAATGTCCAGCAAACGTTCTCAAGTGATCATGCTCCCACTGTCTGGCGCATCATCCCCGGCTTCGAGTTTTTGATCAAGTGTTGGGATACCATGGCCAATGAAGCTCAACATTACAGGCTGAGGCAAGCTCTCACTGAAGGCGTCAAGAGCCTGCAAAAGTGGCATAGCCGTGTTGATGGCACATCGTCACCGGCTTACTTCATATGTCTCGGTATGTTCTCGTGTTCTTATTTTACGACTTCATACTAACTTTCAATGGTAGCCCTCGATCCGAATGTCAAGGACTTATACTTCCGGCACCAGTGGAGCAGCAAGCAGTATGCAGCTGGCATGAAGCAGCTCGAAGAAGTAGTAAGTGATTTTATTCAGAATATTCTATATACTGACTGGGTTAGTTTGACCAGTATTATATCGCCTTCACGCAAACCACTACAACCGACTCTGACACCATCACCCCGGGTACGTGAGCTTACTATCTCAGCAGTTGTATTCTGTGCTGACATTAGTTCATATATGTAGTTAGCCCTTCTGTGCCGGAGCCACCATTTAACTATGGTGGCTCCTATCTTCGCAACTCAGTTCAAGCACTTCAACAGCAAGACAATGCCGCTGGGAGCCCTCGAGATGAGCTTCAGAGGTATCTCAAAAGTGGTGTTGAGACTACAACAAACATTCCTGGCTGGTGGGGGGTAAGCCTTTATTTAGTTGAGTGTGCGTGCATGTCTAACAATCGTAGGCTACGACCATATATCCCACTTTGAAGAAGATCGCGCGTGACTATCTTGCGATTCAAGGCTTGGCAACTCCATCGGAGCGCGCGTTTAGTAGTGGTGGTATCACCGGTTGCTCACGACAAAACAAGTTGCAGCCGAACATCTTTGAGGGTCTTCAGCTCCTGAAGAGTGCCTATCAAAATGGGCATATATCAGCTACAACGCAGGCAGGATTCCATACTAAAGATGCCATCAAATTCTTAGACAACAGCAGCGGCGATGAGGGTGATACTGAGTAGTTGACTTTGTAGACACTGCGGACAATAAAGTAAATACCTAGCTACCGTAGAATCAAGATGTTTTCCACTTAACCACAAAAAGCGTTGAGCTTTTGCGGTACATTACCTAGAAACTATGGACATTTGAATTGATTACGTAACCCATATCCGCTATCACCTGTTTCGCGTTCAGTTCAGCGTTCAAGCCCTCCATGAACCTGGACCGGACCTAAATGAACCCGAACCTACAGTTCACGTTTGGCATTCAGGCAAACTCCCTGAACTGAACCAAGGGTCCGGTTTGGCATTCAGGCAAAAGTGGGAAAGAACCGGACCAAACCGAACCTTCCCAACGCTATTGACACATCTCAAATCTCAGGGCTCCAGCCTCTTCTAGTCCCTCCATTACATCCCCACCACATCCCTTTCCCCATCTCAAACCCCTCCTTTCCCTTTTCTTGGGGCCAAGATTCACCCTTTGGTCAACAGACCTTGGTTCCCTTTTTTTGTGGTGCCTTGTGCACCTTGGTCAGCAATGGCCTGGAACTCCAGCAACTAGCCCTCACCCAGCCAGACTCCCTCACCAGGGCCTGGGCCCTCTTCCCACACCTGTTCCACAGCTAAATTTTCTTATTCACACATCCATCAACCCACAGCTGCCAGGGCAGCTCACTCACTCTTGTCCACAGGCTCCTCCCACTGCATCAACAAGATATAGGTTGAACTGGGCCAACCCCATGATTGGATGGTCTAGGAGGAGGCTTGCGGGGCAAAGGGTGGTAGACTGTAGGGTTCCACACAGAGCGAACGATTTCCCCTAGTAGTGACCAGCTTTTGTCTTAGTCACATGCTCCGGTATATAAATGAAATTCAAAAAAAAAAAAAGAGGTTATCGTGAAGGTCGGCTCGCGTGTGTGTATACGGTCGATTTGATGTAAGACAAGGAGTGGGCATGTCTTCTGTCATCATTCCACGACGTAGGGATGGGTTGAGGAATGGAAAGGAACGAATGTAATTTTGTCAGTCAAATTCGTTTTGCCGGATGGAGTGGGGGTTGGAGAAGGGATGAGCAGAGAAAGGCACACCTTGAGGTTGGTAAAACGCACGATGTGCCGAAGCTGGTCAAGAATAGAGATCTGCGGTATGGACGCAGAGTGGAATTGAGATATGCCCCCGTGGGTGAAGAGTGAACTGTACAATATCGGACCATGATGCATGATGCATGATGGTACACGCGTTTATGCGCACAGCACATGGTATGAATGCAAGAACAATCGAGAAATATAAGATCGGTGGACCAAGCAAAAAAGGAACGACAACACTAGCTCTGACGAATGCAAGCTCGTCTCAACAGCTTCGTACCTCACCAAACCCAACAATAGGGTTACATTGCATCAACGGCACACTCCAGAGGCGAAAGAAATAAAACCTGAGTTCCTCATCAGTCACACTTACGTGGAAACAACTACAGAGCTACGTCGTATGCCAAAGTGTATGCTATACCCCACATCACATGAACCCATCCTCCATGGGTGTGACTATCTCACAGTTACCAGCCGACACAACGCACCAGGTACACGCAGATTGGGTGACCATACAGCTTGACGAGTGCAAGGAACGCTTCCACGCGAAACCTCTAGATGCTATGCCCGGTCACGTTAACGAGCCACACACTGAACTGATTCGTGGCCTAGTGTAGCGAGCGGAAGTGCTGGTGGCGTCGGCGCAGCGCCTCGCTCGGCGTAAAGGGACTCCGTCCTCAGTCTACGCTTCGTCCGCCGGGGCGAGCGGGGCGTGCAGCCGAACGTGAGGACCCCCCCAAAGTGGCGCGAGAGCGCCTTCTCTCGGTCGAACTCAGTCTGCTCGGCGTGCGTGCGGCTCGTGCGATTGTCCGCTTCCAGCCGGTCCTCGAGGTAATCTAGCACGGGAATGGACAATTCAATGAGGAGCTCGCGCGAGATCGTGCGCGTCACCATGTAGCCTAGTGCAGCCTAAACCGGCATCTGCGAGGGGAAGAGGGGAGTGGTTTGGGTTTAAGAAGCGTTTGGGTGGAGAGGGGGAAGAGAACGCACGAGGCCTCGACCTGCCGACGCGCTGGCCTGACACAGCCGCCGATTACGATTAACATGAGGCTTAGGTCCCTATCTTGGTTCGGCATACGACGAGCGAGTCAACGTTGAATCAGCAGCCTGCAAGGATCCCAGGCACGCGCGATAGCACACCAAGCTTCCTCTGCTGCACGAGTCAGTTGAGAAGATGCCTAAATTGACACGTTTCCTCAGCGCCACGGCAATGAGAAAGAGTAATAAATCCAGGAGGTCGGCATAAGAACCGAGAAAGACAAAAATGTAAAGAAAAAAAATTGTTGGAGCACTGCTCACTTTTTGTACGGCTGTAGGCTCGCTCGGTAGAGGCATGTTTTTGAGGATGTTCGTCAATTCCTCCTCTCTGACCGGGACCGCGGAAGGTATATCAATGGAAGTGGCAGGGACTTGACCTTGAGCGGTGTCTTACAGTCGAGGACAGACATCGAGACGTCAATCGGAGGTGGGAGGGAAAAGCTCCATTATAGGGGATGCGATCGCCAGTGGCAGCACCCGCGTTTCATGGAGGGCTTTTGAGAGTACGCGAGCCCGATGTGAGAATGTTTTGAACGACAAATGCGAGACGATGTGTTGATGGCGGCTTGAGCGAGCTTTGTGGACGGTTGATCAAAGGCACACGATACGTCAGGTGACATATCACGGCACAGATAACCAAATTTGTACGTCGGCAAGTTTCACACGGTGCCATATCGGGACATGCTAGGGCGTGGTTTCCTAGACGCTCTGACTTTACGCTCACTTGCACACTCCCAAACGTTGTTATCCAGTATGGCCGATGTTAGACACCTTCAGGTGTCTTCGAATCCGTGCGTAAATGGCTATTGACCTGCATTCGCCATATTGACCCAACCACAGCCCGGGTCTTTCCCCAACGCAAAACCTAGGAACAGGGTGGGTTCATCCCTTCTTTGATATAGCGATGCTCACTCAAGAACGCGATCGTCATTGATCAGCACTCAAATCGTCGAATCGCAGGGAAGCCCATCCCAGCTTCGCGTTCAGGTGACCGGTATGTACTTGGATCTTAACTCGCCGATCCCTCGATAAGCATTAAATATCCATACCAGTCCTACGAGCGCAAAACATTCCCCGCATCAAGAATCTATTTGGCCTCAAGTTATTTGTTTCTGTGGCCAGTCAGGAGATAAAAAAGAAGACATCGAGCGTCGCAGCTAAAGAATTGACGGTTCAGTGGAACGAGAACCTTGATGCCTTGTAAGGCAGACCTTTTTTAATTCATCTTTCTTGGCTGAGAGTTCCACTCAGCGTTGTAGAACCAGCCCCACGTTTCGTGCTGCATCTTTATGCGGAGCGATTCGCACGCCGTGATGTCCTTATTGGAACTTATGAGATGACAACTGTCCAATCTCAAACTAGTTCGTTTCTTCTCAAAAGCCTCATTTGATCGACTAGCTGAGATGACTCGAATGTAGACGCCCCATTTGTCCTCGTCAACGGCAACAGACGGGCTGTACAGTCTAACCCGCCGGTTACTCTCTACTTGACGGTCTCGGTGTCACCGAACAGCACTTCCAATCCGATCTTGCCCATCGACGCTATCAATATTCAATCGACCGAAATCAACGAGACGCCTCCTACAGAGGCTACGTCCTCTATAGCCCAGGACTCCACGAACACCACTCGATCCACTACCCCCGGCCCAGAAACATACTCTCCACCAACGGATCGCCCTCCCAACGTACTTATGCCTGCGGGGATAACATCTGCAGTGGATGCTCTTCAAACCGCCGACGAGGCTATGACGGCACTTAATCTGTCCGATACATGGGAAGGCGCTCTCAAGAGGATCAAGTGGGTGATGGATACCGTGAGCCCGGTTGCAGAAGTAAGTTACGATTTCCGTTCGCCAATCCTTGACTGACGCGAGATGCTACTTCAGCTGAGCCCGTATGCGAAGATGGCATATGGTCTAATTTTTGCGATCCCTAAGGTGACCTTTCTACGCTATTGTCGAATCGAAATACTGATGTTTATTGAATACCTAGACCCTCCTAGAGCAGTTTCAACGTGACGGCAACATCCAAACCTTACTTGTAGCCATGCGCGATGCGTTTGATTTCACAAACCAGGAAGACACTTTCAAGGCTATCAAGCGTGTTCCTAGGCAGGCACAAATTCTTACGCTCATGTTGCAGCATGTCTGTAGCTGCTGTGACTTTATTCAATCATACGCAAAGGATTCGGAATTCTGTACGTGTTCTCTACCCGTTTCGGTGGCCAAAGTTAATATACGGTTCTCAGGGAAGCGAACGTTGAAGAGCATTGGCAGCCAGGTGGACGGGAAAATCGAGGGCTTCCGTACTACACTTCTCAATCTACACAAGGCGTTTTTGGACGAGGCTACAATTACCACGGAGATTACCGCACTCCAAATTCTGGACGACGTGGGAATAATTTCAAGTCAGCTTGACGGAATGGCCACCCAGCTGAAATGGGTGTCTAGCCATATCTTCGACGCTGGTACGTATTTTTGATACTTTGAGGGTTATCGATCTGAGGATTGTCACAGAACTCGACGCAAAAATCAGAGAAATCCCCTACGGGACAGGCTCGCGATTCACACCCGAGAAGGGCTGTCTTTCCGGAACCCGCACGGCCTTCCTCGACTTCATTGTCGATTGGGTAAACGATCCCGCTTCCGACCGTTGTCTCGTTCTTTTCGGGCAAGCGGGCACGGGAAAGTCGTCCATTGCGCACGAGATTGCCCGGCGCTTCGATAAGATGCACCGTCTTACGTCATCATTTATCTTTTTGCGGAAGGAGCAATCCCAACAGAAGGCATATCACTTCTTCACGACTCTTGCCCGTGATCTCTCCGACCGCTATCCGTCGTTTAAAGACGCGCTTGGAAAGGTCGTGAAAGACAACTCCTCCCTTCGAGTCGGTACACGCGACTATGAGACCCTCTTTCAATCCCTTATCCTCGAACCGCTCAAGGACCTGCACATCGTTGGCCCTATTCTCGTTGTGATCGATGCCCTTGACGAGAGTGGGAGCGTCACTGGTCGAATGGGATTACACACATTTCTCGCTAAAAGCCTGGTCAGACTTCCATCGAATTTCCGCGTACTCATCACGTCGCGACCCGAGGATGACATCGAGCCTGCGCTCATGAGAGCCCCTTCAGTCAGGATCGCACACATGACAGATTCCAAGCTGGCCGCCACAACGCATGACGATATCCTTGTCTTTCTTCGGGACAGGCTCCCTTCATCCGAATTCAGGGATTATGGCGACGCGCTGGCAATAAAGGCGGAAGGATTGTTTCAGTGGGCGGCGGTCGCGAGTGAATTCATCCTTTATCCTCCCGGGCGGTTTGGTTATAGCAAGAAAAAGTGCATAAACCATTTACTGAAGTCCGGCACTAATCATGATGGACAAGACCCGTTGGATGACCTGTACAAGGAAGTCCTAGAGGGATACTTCACTGACCAAGAAGCGCGGCATCTATTCCGCTCTGTTGTTGGACAGCTCATCACATCAATTGAACCCCTCAGTATCTCCTCCCTGAACGCTCTCCGACGATACGCTGACGACACTGACGACACTGACGACGATGCAGCTGTTATATTACTCCGTCGACTTGGTTGTTTGTTTAGCAATGTCAATTCATCCGATGAAAACCTTCCTATCATTCCTCTCCATACATCATTCCGCGATTTCCTCACAAATAAAGAGAAGAGCGGTGACTTTTGGGTCGACCTTCGTGACGTTCACCGTCAAATGGCCCATTCCTGTCTCGGTGTTCTTCTCAATGGCCTCAAATTCAACATCTGTAATCTCGAAACGTCATATCTTGCTAACAAGCATGTCACAGATCTTAAATCCCGCGTTGATAAACACATCCCACCGGCTCTGTTATATGCCTGCCGTTTTTGGGACGATCATCTGGAGCATATTGACTTCGAAAATGATCTTTTTAGGAAACTTCGAACTTTGTTCGAGGAGAAACTACTGTTTTGGTTGGAGACACTTAGCTTGATAAACTATGTTGGTCCTGCTTTGGCAGCGTGCTCAGCTCTGAATGCGTGGCTAGCATCTGATCAAGGTGTAAGTGTATTTCGGTTATTCATTCTGTGAGGTAGACGAAGAACTAATGATCATGGTCACAGCAGGCTTCTCAGACGGACCTCGAGGAATTCAAGTTGTTTGTGACTGATACCTCCAAATTCGTGCGGTATTTTGGGAGTGCCATAGCGAAAAGTGCACCACATGTCTATCTTTCGGCTCTACCATTTGCGCCGACCGGTTCCCTTGTCTCTTCAAAATATTCCAGTTCGTTCCATCGAATTTATGTGTGAACGTGGGCGATTGTCCATTGGCCATCATTGGAATTGATGATTTCAACAGCTGGGGGTGCAGTTCGTTCTGTTGCACTCGCACCAGATGGACAGCACATTGTCTCGGGGTCATATGATGGAACAATTTGTGTGTGGAACACCATGACAGGAGAGGCAGTTGTGGGTCCATTAAGGACACCAATTTGTCAGTCTGTGGCATTCTCACCAGATGGCCAGCAATTATTTCAGGCTCACTGACACACAATTGCATGTGGGATACCTCAACAGGAGAGATGGTGGCAGGCCCATTTAAAGGCACACAAGTTTGTGCAGTCTGTGGCATTCTCTTCAGATGGTCACACATTGTCTCAGGCTCATCTGATCAAACAATTTGTGTGTGGAATGTCACAACAGGAGAGACAGTGAGAACCCATTTACAGGACATACAGGTGGAGTCTGGTCTGTGGCATTCTCACCAGATGGCAAGCATGTTGTCTCAGGCTCAGGGATAAAACAGTTTGTGTGTGGAATGCCATCACAGGAGAGATGGTGGCAGGCCCAGTTGTTGGGCACACAGATGCAGTCTATTCTGTGGCATTCTCACCAGATGGTCAGCACATTGTCTCAGGCTCAAAGGACAAACAGTGTGTGTATGGAATGCCACTAAAGGAGAGATAGTGTGGGCCCACTTACTGGACACTCAAATCCAGTTTTGTCTGTGGCATTCTCACCAAATGGCCACCTCATTGTCTCAGGCTCAGGAGATAACACTATTCATGTCTGGGATGCCACTACAGGAGACACAGTGGCAGGCCCATTTGCTGGTCACACAGAATCAATTGGGTGTGTGGCATTCTCACCAGATGGAAAATACATTGTCTCAGGCTCAAAGGACCAAACAATATGTGTGTGGAATGCAGCTGTAAGAGAGACAGCAGCTGAGCTGTTTTCTGGACACACACATTACATCCAGTCTGTGGCATTCTCACCAGATGGCCAACACATTGTTTCAGGCTCAAATGACAAACAATTTGTGTGTGGAATGCCATGACTGGAGTGAGGGTGGCTGGCCCATTCCATGGACATACAAATTGGGTCTGGTCTGTGGCATTCTCACCAGATGGCAAACATATTGCTTCAGGCTCAGAGGATAAAACAATTTGTGTGTGGAATGCCATGACAGGAGAGATGGTCACAGGCCCATTTACTGGGCACACAGATTCAATTGGGTGTGTGGCATTCTCACCAGATGGCCAGTACATTGTTTCAGGCTCAGATGATGGAATAATTTGTGTGTGGAAGGCAGTGACAGGAGAGACAGTGGCTGGCCCATTTACTGGACACACCAGATCGGTGCGGTCTGTTGCATTCTCTCCAGATGGCCAACACATTGTCTCAGGCTCATATGATAAAACAGTTCATGTGTGGGATGCAATGACAGGAGTGTGTGTGGCAGGCCCATTCACTGGACACAGAGATGCAGTGGAATCTGTGAGATTCTCTCCAGATAGCCAGTACATTGTCTCAGGCTCAGATGATAAAACAATTTGTGTGTGGAATGCCATAACAGGAGAGATTGTGGAGGACCATTTACTGGCCACACAAATTCAGTCAGGTCTGTGGTGTTCTCACCAGATGGCCAGTACATTGTCTCAGGCTCCTCTGATCAAACAATTTGTGTGTGGAACTCCAGTACAGGAGAGAAAGAGATGGGCCCATTTATTGGACATGCAGATGAAGTCACCTGTGTGGCATTCTCACCAGATGGAAATCACATTGTGTCAAGCTCATGTGATAATACAGTTCGTATGTGGGACATCTCAGCTGGAAGGACAGTAGCAGACTCAAATACTGGGCATATCAAATCAGTAGAGCCTGGAAAACTCTCCCCAGATGGCCAGCACATCATCTCATCAGAACCTGTATCAATTCACATAGACAGCGACAAGACAGGAAGTACAGTGAGCACATTGGCAAGACATGCCTGCTTCACTGACCAGTCCATTATCAATGAGGAGGGTTGGATATGCGGAGGCAACGGCGAACTCATAATGTGGATCCCTCTGATACATAGAGCAAATCTTCACCGCCCAAGTAATGTGTGGATTTCCGGAAAGCACGACACCCGTTTGGATCTTTCTACGTTTGTACATGGACGCAGTTGGGCTACTTGTATTGATACCTAGATAGTCCGACTACAGTATCGCTGTAGTTTGGTAGTCTACTGTGAAATAAAACGTGTGGAATACAGGCCTGTTAATATTGCGATGAAGTCAACCGGCAACTGGTATCAACTAGAGAGTTGGAACAGAAGAGAATCAGTGGAGTTGTCAGGTCAGAAGGGGGCCAGCGTGCAGGCGAATTAGTGTTGTCGATGGCACACTAGTTCGTGTGTATACTGAAAGCGGCTGGCGACAAACAACCAAGTAAGAAATTGATATAAACATTGAAAGGAAGCACGATAAGCCTCTCGGGGAGGCTGGTCAATAGAATACCCTAGGCAACTTGCAACGGCGGTCGGCACCATTCCCGGATCGAGCCGAGGAGCATCAGAAAACGTGCGTGTGATGATTGCTATGGTAAAGCAGAGAAACGAACTTACTGGTTATTTGAACCAATTAAAGATTTCGACAGACATTTGGTAGTACGCATAGAGCAGTACGCTGCTATAATCGTACGAGGTCTGTGTTCTACTCAATGCTCGGCGCTGGCGTACCTTTCCATGGCCTCCGAATGACAGCGGAGGCGGCCTATGACTAGTTACAACCGGCGGGATTTCGGAACAGTGCTTGCACTGCCGCTATCAGAAGCCAAGTTGCAGCCGCGGCCGGCTTCATCGGATGAGTCGAACATTATCTTGTCCGGCTCGGTTCTGGGGTTGCTTCCTGGTGTCACCCTAGTAGAGCTAGCAGAGCATGGATTATTTCTGTTGGTAGCATGGGTGGAAGGAGATGCGGTGAAGGGAGCGGTGGTGGAGGAGCCAGAGTTGGAAGAGGACAAGAGGATGTATAACCTGTCGCAGGTGTGAACGACGAGGTTGCCAT
The DNA here is from genome assembly GCA_015025155.1 of Lactarius quietus. Lineage (NCBI taxonomy): Eukaryota > Fungi > Basidiomycota > Agaricomycetes > Russulales > Russulaceae > Lactarius > Lactarius quietus. The sequence goes on along the minus strand of WITN01000667.1, from coordinate 19,057 downwards.
GATAGAGCTGGAGCACCCCATAGGTACAGGCGAGGCGCCAGCCGATGACAGCGAGGAAGGCACGTTTGAGGCTGGCAATCTCCAAGGGAGCGAGGCAGCAGACGCGCACGCTTCGTGCGTTGGTGCAGAACGCATTGTAGTGTGACTTGGAGGAGAGGGTGACGGCGGAGATGATGAAGCGGCGCACAATGAGGGAAGATATCGAGAAGGTCGGATCACGCGCAGATATATCTGATGAAATGGAGGACGAGTAGGCATTTCTTCGGTTGTCGTTCGGCGATGTAGGGAACCAATTGTAATTTTGTCTCCTTTGTCTGATAGAGTGAGTGATAGAGAGGGAACAAACAGAGAAGGGCATACCTACATATTGGAAAACACTCGAAGCGCTGGGGGTAGTTGAGTATGGGAGTCTGTGCTATGTCGCAGAGTGGAAGTACGATATGCTCTCTCTATGTGGAGTGAACGTACATCATCAGATAATGACGGGACACGCATATATGCGCACAGCACGTGCCGTGAACAATCGCAAAAATATGGGCAGGCAAAGAAAATAATGGAAATGCAAAAGGCGGATGAATGAAATCGCTGTGTATTGACTGGCTAGCTGGGAGGAGGCAAGCGCGAGTCTCAAGACCTTCCTCAGATAACCCAGAAATGGGGTTAGCGTATAGCGATCAACAATCTGTCAGCACACTAACTGCTAGTGATAGAGAACACAATGCACCAGTACACACAAACTAGACGACCCCGTGAGGCCTGACAAGTACAAGGAACGCCTCCCGCACCAGTTCTTCCCGTCATCTCCACGATCACTCACGTTGAGAAGCCGCGCGCCAAATTGGTTCGTGAGCTTGTGCACCGGAGGCGAGCACTGGTAGCGCTGGCGCAGCGTCTCGGTCCTCATCAGCGTCCCATGAGCCTCCGCTGTGCAAGCGAGGCCTACGACGACTCCTCAAAGTGCGGCGCGAGCCCCATCTCGTGCGTGAGGTTGTTCTGCTACTCGGGTGTGAACAGCTCCTGCGATTGTCCGTCTGCTGGCTGGTCCTCGAGGCAATCCGGGCCCAAGAATGGGGACTTTGACAAGGAGCAGGTCGCGTAAGATCGCACGGACTCAATGTTGTCCAGCACGGCCTATCGGTACCCAGGGGGTTGGGGGGCAAGCGGGATCTTTGTGGGGGAGGGAGGGAGGGAAGTCGCACAAGGTCCACGAGCAGCCAACGCTCAAACCGACGACAACTTGCACACTGATCAGATGCACCTCCTTCCAAGGACCCTTATCTTGGTACGGCATACGACGAGTGAGTTGATGTTGAATCTGCAGCCTGAAAGGATCGCATACACGCACGATGGTACACCAGGCTCGTTCTGGACGAGACGGTTGGGAAATTTCTACGCTTTCGTCAGCCTCACGGAAAGTAAAAGAGTAGTAAACAAACACAGAAGGCTAGCACTAAAACTGAAACGAAGTTACAACAATCATAAAGAACTGCTCACTTTTTGAATGGCCTGTAAGATAGATGGAGACGTGTTGTAGAGGATTTTGTCACGGCATCAGATGCGGAATGGGAGCGCGGAAGGTCAATCTTCGGGAGGGGCGGAGACCAGACCTTGTGCGACAGCTTCTAGTCAAGGGCGGACATCGAGTTGTCGATCGGACGCGGAGACTTGGGAGGGGTGCCATGAGACAGAATGCACGTCGTCGAGTCGGATGGAGGAATGAGTGTTGGAGAAGAGATGAGCGGAGAAGGGTACACCTAGAGGTTGGTAAACGCCGGATGTGCCGAAGATAGTCGAGAATAGAGATCCGCGGTATGTACGCAGAATGGAATTGGGATATTCCCCGTGGGCGAAGTGAACCGTACACCATCAGACTATGATAGTACACGCGCATATGAGAAGAGTACATGACATGAGTAATCGACAAATATAGGATCGGTGGGCAATGCAAAAAAGGAAAGACAACTAACCAGCGCGGCGTTACATAATATCAACCGTGACGATCGGTCAGCACACACCATTGGCTAAAAAATCAAAACGTATAATGTCCTCCTCTTCTTCAGTTACAGTTATGCGGAAACAACTACAGAGCCACGTTCGTATATAAAAGTGTATGCTATACCCCTCATCACATGAACCCATCCTCCATCGGCGTGACTATCTCACAGTTAACAGCCCGACACAACGCACCGGGTATGCGCAAATTGAATGACCCCGTAAGCCTTGACGAGGCAAGGAACGCATCCACGCGCACCGTCTTGCCAGTCATCTCCACAACGACGCTATGACCGCTCATGTCGACGAGCCGCGCGCCAAGCTGGTTCGCGATTGTGTGCAGCAGGAGGAAGTGCTGGCGACGCTGGCACAGAGCCTTGCTCAGAGTGAGAAGCCTTTGTATGCGCTTTCCTCCGCTGTGGCAGGCGAGGCCGATGGCGAGAGGACTCCTAAAAGTGACGGGTGAGCGCCATCTCGCACCCGAACTTCGTCTGCTCGGCGTGCGCGCAGCTCGTATGATGGCCCACCTCCAGCTGGTTCTCGAGCCATTCTAGCACGAGAATGGACAATTCGAAAGGTGCTCGCGCGAGATCGTGCGCGACACTGTGTAATTTGTACGGCATACAGTGACACCTGCTGGGGAGGATGGGACGGGTCTAAGAGTTTGGGTGGGAAGGAAGGAAAAGAACGCACGAGGCCTCGATCTGCCAACGCGGTCACTCGATTCGCCGCTGATCACGATAAACCTGCGGCTTAGGTCCCTATCTTGGTGCTGCATACGACAAGCGAGTCATCGGTGAATCCGCAGCCTGCTCGGTTGAAGGATCCGGGGCACGCGCGGTAGCACACCAGGCTCCTTCTGGAAGAGACAGTTGAGAATATACCTAAATTGACACGTTTCGTTAGCCCCACGGAAATGAGAAAGAGTAGTAAATTCAGGAGGTCGGCATAAGAACCGAGACAGATGAAAATGTAAACAAATAGAAATCTTGGAGCACTGCTCACTTTTTGGACGGCTGCAGGCTCAGTGGAGGCGTGTTCAGAGGATTTCGTCGAGGCTTTCTCTGCGGGACGGGACCGCGGAAAGTCTATCATGGGAAGTGGCAGGGGACTGGCCTTGAGCGATGGCCTCTAGTCGGGGGTGGACGTCGAGAGGTCGATCTGAAAGTGAACATACATCGTCAGATAATGACAGTGCGTGCATAGTATATGCGCACAGCGCGTGCCATGAACAATCGCAAATAAATATAATATGGGAAGGCCAAGAAGAAAAAGGAAGGGCAAAAGGTGGATAAATCAAGTCGCTGTGTGCTCACTGACTAGTTGAGAGGAAGCTCGCGTGGCCTCAGACAACCCAGAAATAGGGTTAGGGGTATAACGATCGGTTCAGTCGGCACTAACTGCCAGTGCTAGAAAAACACGACGCACTGGTACGCGTAGACTCGACAACTCCGTAGGGCTTGACGAACACCAGGAACGCCTCCCCGCCCAGCATGTTTCACGTCATCCACATGATAACCCTTTAATCGCTCACGTCGACAAGCCGCGCGCCAACTGGTTCATGAGCGCGTGCATGGCGCAAGTACCGGTGGCGCTGGCACAGCCACCTCACTGCGCGTGAGCGTTCCCTACGTCTACGCATTCCTCTGCTGGGGAAAGCGAGCCTGCGGGTCGAGGACTCCTCGAAGTGGGGCACGAGGGTCATCTCACGCTCGAGCTTCGTCTGCTCGGTGTGTGCGTGGCTTGTCGATGGTTCATCTCCTAGCATAGTACTCGAGGTACTTGGGCCCGAGAATGGACAATTTGAGGAGCAGCAGCTCGCATGAGATTTCGCGTGACTCAATCTCGTCCAGAACGGTATACACCGGTACCTATGAGGGGGGGGGAGGGCAAGAAGTATTTTCGTGGTGGAGGGAGGGAGGGAACACGCACGAGGTCCTCGAGCAGCCGACGATCATGCGCGACGACGCCTTGCATGCTGATTACGATGCACATCCGGCTTAGGACCCGAATTTCTGTGCAGCATACGACGAGAGAGTCGAATCTGCAGCCTGCAGTGATCCCATACACGCGCGATAACACACCAGGCTCATTCTGGACGAAAACATTGAGAAAATGTCTACACATTCATCAGCCCCGTGCGAAAGAAAAATTATTAAACCCAGAAAGTTGGCAATAAACTGAAACGAAGCTGAAAAAATCACAAAGAGCCGCTCACGTTTTGTATGGCTTGAAAGTTAGGTAGAGGCGTGTTGTAGGGGATATCTGTCATGGCTTTCTATGCACAACGGGAGCGCGGAAGGTCAATCGTAGGGAGGCGCGGAGGCCAGACCTTGTGCGATGTCTTGTAATCAAGGGTGCATTTCGAGTGGAATTGAGATATGCCCCGGGGTAGAAGTGAACTATATACTATCAGTCCATGACGGTATATGTTATGCGTACAGCACATGACATGAACAATCGACAAATATAAGTTCGGTGGGCCAAGCAAGAAACGAAAGAAAACTAGCTGGGATGCTCGCCTCAGCAGTGTCGACTTGGCTCACCAAACCCAATGATAGGGTTAAATAGCATCAATGGCTCATTCAGCCCAAACGTATAATGTGCTCCTCTTCAGTCACAGCACGTGGAAACAACTAGAGAGAAATGTCGTATACGAAAGTGTAGTGCCGACATCACATGAACCCACCCTCCATCAGCGTGACTATCTCACACTTACAGTACCAGCCTGACACAACGCACCGGGTACACGCATCCACGCGCGCCGTCTTGCCCATCATCTCCACGACGACGTTATGACCGCTCATGTCGACGAACCGCGCGCCAAACTGGTTCGCAAGCGTATACGGCAAGCGGAAGTGCTGGTGCCGCTGGCGTAGAGCCTCGCTCGGAGTGAGGAGTCTCAGGATACGCTTTCCTCCGCTGGGGCAGGCAAGGCCAGCACGCGACAGGACTCCGAAAAGTGGCGAGAGAGAGCCGTCTCGCACCAGAGTTTCGTCTGCTCCGCGTGCGGCACGCGGCACGTGTGTTTGCCCACCTGCCACCTGGTCTTCGAGGTATCCTAACATGAGAATAGACACTTCGATGAGCAGCTCGCGCGAGATCGTGCGCGTCACTTGTACCCTGGTACGGCCTGCACTGGCACCTGCGTGGGGAGGATAGGAGGGTTCAAGAGTTTGGGTGGGGAGGAAGGAAGAGAACGCACGAGGCCATGAGCTGCCAGCGCGCTCACTCGACGCGCCCCTGATCACGATAAACATGCAGCTTAGGTCCCTATCTTGGTGCTGCATACGACGAATGAGTCATCGCTGAATCCGCAGTTGCAGGGATCAGACGCACGCGCGATAGCACACCAGGCTCCATCTGGACGAGACAGTTGGGAAGATGCCTAAATGGACACGTTCAGTCAGCGCCACGGAAATGAGAAAGAGTAGGGAATCCAGGAGGTCGGCATAAGAATGAAGACAGACGAAAATTTAAAGAAAAAATAATCTTGGAGAACTACTCACTTTTTGTACGGCTGTCGGCTCGGTGGAGGTACGTTTTTGAGGATGTTCGTCAATGGCCTCCTCTGCGGACCGGGACGACGAAAGGTGGCAGGGGCTTGGCCTTGAGGGATGGCTTGTAGTCGAGGGCAGAAGGGCAGACGTCGAGACGTCAATCGGAGGTGGGAAAGAGGTGCTCCATTATGCGGGATGTGGGCTGTCAGCGGCAACCCCTGCGTTTCATGGAGTGCCTTTGAGAGAACGAGAGCCCGATGCGAGAATGTTTTGAGCGACAAATGCTAGAGAGTGGGTTGAGAGAGGCGTAGACCGAGTTTTGATCGAATACTCACACGGTGTGTCAGGTGACTTATCACAGCATGGATGGACACGAGGCTGGACATGTACAGCCCTTGCGAACTGGGCGTCGTTTCTTAGGCGCGCTAACTTTACGCTTACTCACACTCCAAAACATTGTTCTATCCAGTATGGCCAATATTGGACACTTTCAAGTGTCTTCGACTTCGTGCGTAAATCGCCGTTGACCTCCATTTCTTCATACTGATCTGACAACAGCCCCGAACTCTCATCAATGCAAAACCTAGGAACACGGTGGGTTAATCCGGTCCTTGATGTAGCGATGCTCGCTGAGAAACTCGATTGTCCTTAATCAGCACTCAGATCGCCGAATCGCAGGGAAGTCCATACCAGATTCGCGTTCAGGTGACCGGTATGTACTTGCGTCCTGACTCGTTGATGCCGCGATAAGCATTTAATATACATTTTAGTCCTCCGAGCGCATGATGTTCCCCGTATCAAGAATCTCTTTGGACTCAAGTTATTTGTTACTGTGACTAATCAGGCGACCAAAAAGAAGACATCGAGCGTTGCAGCGGAGGGGTCTACGGTACAGTGGAACGAGAACCTTGATGCCTTGTAAGTCACACCTTTTTTGAGTCATCTGCGTCCGCTAAAAGTCCTATTTAGCATTGTACAACCGACTTCACGTTTCGTACTGTATCTTTATGCGGAGCGATTCGCACGTCGTGATGTCCTAATTGGAACTCATGAGATGATACCTCTCGAATCTCAAACTGGTTCGTTTCTTCTGAGACGCCTCGCCTGTTCGACTAGCTGAACATCGAGCGTAGACGTTCCTTTTATCCTGGTCAACGGAAACAGACGCGCTGGACAGTCTAACCAGCCGGTTACTCTCTACCTGACGGTCTCGGTATCACCGACCACAACTTCCGATCTGATCTTGCCCATCGACGCTACCAATATTCAATCGACCGAAGTTCAAGAGTCTCCCGCTAAAGAGGCAAAGTCCTCGATAACTCGGGACTACACAACCACCACTCGATCTACCGTCACCGGCCCAGAAACACTCACCCCACCGACAGATCGCCTCCCCAACACACTTATCCCGGCGGGGATGTCATCTGCAGAGGATGCTCTTCAGATCGCCGACGCGGCTATGACGTCACTCAATATCTCTGATACGTGGGAAGGAGCTCTCGAGCGGATCAAGTGGGTGATGGATACCGTGAGCCCGGTTGCAGAAGTACGTTGCGATATCCTTTTCTTCATTCCTTTGACTAACGCGAACTTTGCCTTCAGCTGAGTCCGTATGCACAGATGGCATATGGTCTCCTTTTTGCGATCCCCAAGGTGACCTGTAACCGCTATCGTTGGATTGGAATACTTATGTTATGTTTATGCTTAGACCCTCCTGGAGCAGGTTCAACGTGATGACAACGTCCAAACGTTACTTGTCGCCATGCGCGATGCGTTTGATTTTACAAACCAGGAGGACACTTTCAAAGCTATCGAACGTGTTCCTAGGCAGGCACAAATCCTTACGCTGATGTTGCAGCATGTCTGTAACTGCTGTGACTTTATCCAATCGTACGCAAAGGATTCGCAATTCTGTACGTGATCTCTACCCGTCTCAGTGGTCGACGTTAACATGTAGAGTCCAGGGAAGCGAATGTTGAAAAACATTGGCAGCCAGGTTGACAATGCTATCGAGGACTTCCGCGCCACCCTTATGCAGCTCCACGAGGCTTTCGTAGATCAGGTTTCTATCACCACAGAAATTACCGCACTTCAAATTTTGGACGATGTGGGAATTATTTCGGCCAATGTGAGAATAATCTCGGCCAACGTGGAAATAATTTCGGATAATGTCGGGAGGATTTCAAGTCAGCTTGACGGGATGGCCGTTCAACTCAAATGGGTGTCTAGCCAGGTCTCAGACGTTGGTACGTATTTTTGATAAGTTCTTGGTTTTCGATCTGAGGATTGTCACAGAGCTCGATGCAAAAATCAGAGAAATCCCATACGGCACAGGCTCGCGATTCACACCTGAGAAGGGCTGTCTTTCGGGAACACGCACAGCCTTCCTCGACTTCATTGTCGATTGGGTGAACAACCCCACTTCCGAGCGCTGTCTCGTTATATTTGGGCAAGCGGGCACGGGAAAGTCTTCCATTGCGCACGAGATTGCCCGTCGCTTCGATAAGATGCACCGTCTTACATCATCCTTTATCTTTTTGCGGAAGGAGCAATCCAAACGGGAGGCCTATCACCTTTTCACGACTCTTGCTCGCGATCTCTCCGACCGCTATCCTTCGTTTAGAGCCGCGCTTGGAAGGATAGTGAAGGACAACTCCTCTCTTCGAGTTGGCACACGGGACTATGACACCCTGTTTCAATCCCTTATCCTGGAGCCGCTTAAGGACCTGCACATCGTCGGCCCTATTCTCGTTGTGATTGATGCCCTTGATGAGAGTGGGAATGCCACTGGTCGAACGGGATTACACACATTTCTCGCTAAAAACCTGGTCCGGCTTCCATCGAATTTCCGTGTACTCATCACGTCGAGACCCGAGGACGGCATCGAGCCTGCGCTTTCTGGTGCGCTTTCAGTAAAGATCAGACACATGACGGATTCCAGGCTGGCAGCGACAACGCATGACGACATTGTTGTCTTTCTCCGGGACAGGCTCCCTTCATCCGAGAGAGACTATGTCGACGAACTAGCGAAAAAGGCGGAAGGATTGTTTCAGTGGGCGGCAGTCGCGAGTCAATTCATTCTTGATCCTCCCGGGCGGTTTGGTTATAGCAAAAAAAAGTGCATAAACCATCTACTAAAACCCAGTCCAAATCGTGTGGGTCAAGACCCGTTGGATGAGTTATACAGAGAAGTCCTGGAGGGATACTTCACCGACCAAGAAGCGCGGGTTCTATTTCGTTCCGTCGTGGGACAGCTCATCACAGCAATCGAACCCCTCAGCATCCACTCCTTGACCGCTCTCCGGCAACACGGTGACGACGCCGACGACGATGACGACGACGCAGCTGTTATATTGCTCCGTCGCCTTGGCTCATTGATGAGTAATGTCAACTCTTCCGATGCAAACCTTCCCATCATTCCTCTCCATACCTCATTCCGCGATTTTCTCACAAATAAAGAGAAGAGCGGTGACTTTTGGGTCGACCTGCGTGGCATTCACCATCAAATGGCACATTCCTGTCTCAGTGTTCTTCTCAGTGGCCTCAAATTCAACATGTGCTATCTCGAAACGTCGCATCTCGCCAACAAGGATGTCACAGATCTTAAATCACGTGTTGATGCACACATTCCACCGGTTCTGTTATATGCTTGCCGTTTTTGGGACGATCATCTGGAGCATATTGACTTCGAAACTGATCTGTTTGGGAAACTCAGAACTTTGTTCGAGAAGAAGCTTCTCTTTCGGTTGGAGGCACTTAGCTTGACAAACTATGTGAGTGCTGCTTTGGCAGCATGCTCAGCTCTGAACGAGTGGTTGGCCTCTGATCATGATGTAAGTATAATTCAGTTGTTGATATGGTGAGGCAGACGAAAAACTGATGGCGACGATCACAGCATGCTTCTCCGACGGAACTTGAAGAATTCAGGTCGTTTGCGACTGATGCCTCCGTGTTCGTGCGGTATTTCGGCGGTGCCTTTACAAAGAGCGCACCACATGTCTATCTTTCAGCTCTACCATTTGCCCCGACCGGCTCTCTTGTCTCTGCATCTTATTCTAGTTCTTTCCCCCGAATATTATGTGTAGAACGTGGGCAATTGTCTCAGTGGCCATCATCTGCGTTGGTGGTTTCAACAACCGGGGGTGCAGTCTATTCTGTTGCGCTCTCACCAGATGGCCAGCACATTGTTTCAGGATCAGAGGATGGAACCATTTGTGTTTGGGATACCATGACAGGAGAGGCAGTTGTGGATTCATTTACTGGACACTCAGACTCTGTCAAGTCAGTGGCATACTCACCAGATGGCCGGCGTATTGTCTCAGGCTCTCGTGATATGACAATTTGTGTGTGGAATGCCACAACAGGAGAGATAGTGGCAGGCCCATTTACAGAACACAAAGATGTGGTTGAGTCTGTGGCATTCTCACCAGATGGCCAGTGCATTGTCTCAGGCTCATATGATCAAACAATTCTTGTGTGGAATTCCACAACAAGAGAGATATTGGCAGGTCCATTTACAGGGCACATAGGTTCCATCTACTCTGTGGCATTCTCACCAGATGGAAAGCACATTGTCTCAGGCTCCCATGATCAAACAATATGTGTGTGGGATGCCATAACAGGGGTGATAGAAGCAGGCCCATTTACCAAACACACAGATGCAGTCTATTCTGTGGCATTTTCATCAGATGGCCAGAACATTATCTCAGGCTCACGTGATGACACAATTCATGTGTGTAATGCCACTACTGGAGAGACAGTTGTGGGCCCACTCACTGGACATACAGATTCAGTTGTATCTGTGGCAATTTCATCAGATGGCCAATGGATTGTCTCAGGAGGAGCAGATCAGGCAATTCATGTATGGGACATTATAACAGGGGAGACAGTGGCAGGCCCATTTACTGGCCACACAGATACAGTCTGGTCTGTGGCATTCTCTCCAGATGGCAATCACATTGTCTCTGGCTCAGCAGATCAAAAAATCTGTGTGTGGAATACCACTGCAGTAGAGACACTGGGAAGCATATTTCATGGACATACAGATTCAGTTCAGTCAGTGGCATTCTCACCAGATGGCCAGCACATTGTCTCAGGCTCATATGATCAAACTCTTTGTGTGTGGAATGCCATCACAGGAGAGAGTGTGGCTGGCCCATTTCATGGACATAAAAATGTGGTCTGGTCTGTGGCATTCTTGTCATGGTTTGACATCGCGCGGACTACTTATCATCATGTTTACGAGGTCTCGGCGTTTGGGACGCTTACTATACGGTTATGACTACGATAGTAAGCCTTCATTAGTCATGGACACTGACGCGTCGCCGGTACTTGGGTATGCCGGTGTTTCAGGTATTATTAGAACGTATCATGACTCATTACAAGTACAACGGTATTAGGATTTGGATTCGAAGCTGCGCTTTAAAGCCAGCGAGTAACTGTATATAAACTGTAGTGTCAAGACCAAGGCTCTTCAGCTTGGTCTTCTTGAATCATCACCATCGTCTCTTTCTCTTCTCTTCGCGTCTTTCCAATCATTCGATTGAAGCTTATCCTTTGGGATACCCTAGTGTCTATCGAAGCGACCTAGTGGCAGTGCAACTTAGCTAAGTTGCCCGTGATTTACAAACATTCATCCATACACTCGAGTATCACGTCACAGACCAGTTCAAGTCGAACCAGCGTTAGGTGATAACGCTACATTAAGACCAAGCTTCAACGTGGCGTCATCAGAAACTACCAGAGAACGGTGTCACAACTGTGACGACTTTTGGTTCCAGCACAGAGGCGCTGACAACGTACCACAAAGATTTCGCAAGAGTACGGAATACCGGTATAGTAGCACTACAGGCACTACCGGATACCACGCCAAGAGTCGAGAGGACAACCGATCTGTCGCAGTTGAGTTTGTCTACAATCAATACGTTTGGGTAGAAATTCGCTGGTCCCAAATCACAGAATCACACGGAGAGTGGGAAGGTTTTCGACCAGCCTTAGTGATTAGGCTGTGATATCTACATCAACGAGCTCACACAAGAGGAACTACAACAGTTGGAAAACACAACCAACAGACCAACATCAAATACACCACCCCCGTCACCAAGTACAAAGAGTAACGCGTCTCTTGGAGCAAGATCATCTTCTCCATCACAACAAGGAGTCAATCTAGCAATCGCAACAGAAACCCTACGTCTAGAAGCAATGGCGACCCTTACCTCTCATGTCCAATCTCAAGCAACTGCGGGAAGTCCATCCGGACAACCAATATATTCGCTCACTACCTCACCTATAGCACCAACAGTTACTGCCTTTCGGGCCCTTACCGACCCTGCAAACCAAATACCCGCTCCTATGGGAGGAGGTGGTGGTGGAGGTGGAAATGGGGGAGGTAATGGCGGAGGTGGAGGAGGAGGAGCAGGACCACCTGCTGGAAACCCGCCAGCACAAGTACCAGCAGCACAAGCACCCGTACCGGCGGCACATGACAAATTCTGTGGCAATCCACCTGCGGTCTTCGCAGGTGATCGAGAGAAGGCTGAGGAATTCCTCATGCAATGGAGCTTATACGAAGGAATCAACTCAACCCATTCCATCATGCGCAACCCTTATCAAAAAGCTATGTTATTCCTCACCTACATCCAGGGTACTGCCGTAACCGAATGGGTAGGATCAATGGTAGCTTGGCTACGGGTCCAAGTTGACGTCAACGGACGAGACCCCTTTGACAACTGGTTGTGGTACAACACTCACTCCTCATTCATGAGACAATATGCAGACACTCTCAAAGAAGAGAAGGCACAAACGGAATTACGAAGGGGCATTCGAATGGAGAGAGGGGATATCGATGCGTACGTGGCCAAATTCGAACAACTGGTCAGATATGCTGGCTACAACATAGATCAACCAATGGTTCTTGATCTATTCGCAAATGGATTGCCAAACAAACTGCAAGAAACCATTTACCTTCACGACAATCCCACAGATTATGAGGATTGGAAAAGAGCAGCCATTAAACGTCAAGGTCAATACCTCCATTTGAAAAACAAAATTGATCAGTACAAAATACAAGCTCGACCATCGCCACCACCTCAAACAAATTGGAGACAATTCAGACGTCATCCAGATGCGATGGACACGTCCGCTGATCGAGCTAGAGCCCGAGGACGCCTAGCACACGCAGAAGACGCATTGGCACAGCCAAGGCCATATCTCAATAATTCGCAACCACCTTTCAAACCTCGTGAAGGATTTTTACGAAGGAGGCAACCTCCCGATCTCAGGGAAGTAATTTGCTACAATTGTCAAAAGAAAGGACACCTCAGTCGCAATTGTTCTCAGCCACGCAGCCACGAAACCCACCTAGACCCTTTAGCAATTCCAGGGGCCTGGAAGTGGTGGATGATCGCTCTGAGACAGGAGAAGATCTCCACATCGCTCAAATGGTGGCTGATAACCGCACCACAGAAGAAAGGAAAAATGATTGGCTGCGAACGGCGGCCAATGAAACCGAGGAGTTTAAAGCCATGGCAATGCAGGAGTTGATGGGGAACAAGGATTTTGGGGACGCCTAAACCCGACGGCCTGGGTGAGGGCTCTACGTTGTAATGCTGTATACATAACTCGCTTCCGTTCTATGCGAATTCCAGTATCGATCCGAACCAGCAGCAACAAGGCCGACATAAAAACACTAGTAGACTCTGGAGCAACAGACAATTTCATAAATCCACGATTTGTGAAACGAATGGGGTTGGGAGCGGCTCTATTGCCAAACCCAAAACAATTATTCAACATCGATGATACGTTAAACAAAAAGGGATCAGTTACCCATTTTGTTGACCTACAAATATTGACAAAAGGAATTGTCAGGAAAATGAGATTCCTCTTGGCAGATATCGGAAAGGAAGATCTCCTTCTTGGGTACCCATGGCTCAGCACTTTCGAACCAAAATTCAGTTGGAAACATGGTACAATTGACGAAAACACATTACCAATTGTAATCAAGTCATGCCATCCCAAGATCAATGTCAATGTAGTAGCGCGACTACTCTCAGATGTCGCAAAAAACAATATTATCGCTAAATTAGGGGAGCATAGCTCTATCAAAGGAGCTGCCACTGATCTAGCCATAGCGGCAGGACCCAAAGAAGAAACCCAAATACCGGAAGAATATAGCGACTTCAAAAAGGTTTTCAGTGAAGAAGAATCCCACCGATTTCCCCCTGCGCGGGAATGGGATCATGCCATTGAATTCAAAACCAACACTCCGGATCACATCAACTGTTCCATATACGAACTCTCACAATCGGAAGACAAACCGTTGCGAGACTTTATTACGGAACAGCTCAATAAAGGGTATATCCGACCCTCTAAATCGCAGTACGCTTCTCCATTCTTTTTTGTCAAAAAGAAGGACGGAAAACTACGCCCAGTACAGGATTATCGGCGTATCAACGAATTCACCATCCGCAACAATTATCCGTTACCATTGATTCAAACCCTCATCAAAGACCTTAGTGGCGCACACATATACACTAAGCTCGACGTACGGTGGGGTTATAACAATATCCGCATCAAAGCGGGCGATGAACACAAAGCGGCGTTTAAGACGCCATATGGGCTTTTCGAACCCACGGTGATGTTCTTCGGATTGACAAATTCTCCCGCCACATTCCAAACCATGATGAATCACATATATCGGGACACGATCACGAAACACGACGCAAAAGGAACTACTATCCGTGTTTATATGGACGACATCGGTATTGCTACCCGAACAAACATCGCGGACCATGTCGACGCAGTTCGGGATGTGCTAACAGTAGCTGCGAAGTACGACCTGTTTTTCAAACCGGAGAAATGCACTTTCCACTCGACGTCTCTTGATTACCTGGGGGTAATCCTTGAAAAAGGGGTAACACGCATGGACCCCGTAAAAATCGCGGGAATTAAAAATTGGCCAACGCCAACCAAGGTGAAGGACGTACGATCTTTCTTGGGTTTTTGCAATTTTTACCGCCTATTCATACGAGGATTTGCGTCAATCGCCAAACCACTAAACAATCTTACGAAGAAACAACAGAATGGCAATGGAACTCAGCAGAACAACACGCATTTGAAGTATTGAAAGAACGGGTTACAAGCGAACCTGTATTGGCACACCCAGTATTGACGGACCAATTCGAGTTGGAGGTGGATGCTTCAGGTTTCGCGGTGGGAGCGGTACTACTCCAAAAGAAAACTGACGGCAAGAGACATCCAATAGGCTATTACTCTGCAACCCTCAATACAGCAGAACGAAATTACGACATTTACGACCTTGAACTACTAGCAATAGTCAAAGCGTTACGGCACTGGAGGCCTCTACTAGCGGGATCACCCCATAAAATTAAAGTATTCTCGGATCACATGAATCTACGGTATTGGAGAGAACCACAAAAGATCAGTCGACGGGTTGCGAGGGAAGTACTCGAATTGTCGGAATATGACCTCGAGATTCACCACATAAAAGGAACTGCAAACGGACGAGCAGATGCATTGTCAAGACGACCCGACTATGATCACGGGGAACAAGACAATGAAAATGTTACGGTGTTACCTGACAAAATATTCATACGAACCAACAACACACACCGTACAGGAATGCCAAATCAGTCTATTGCAACGATCACGGTAGAAGAAATGAGGTCAACCAAAGACGAACAAGACGAAGACACTATCAAACCTTGGGTAGACCCGCACAAGTTGAAAAAGATCAACGGGGTATGGTATAAGGAAGGCAGAAGAGTAGTTACTAAGGGAAGTGAAGAGCGGAAGTCAATTATTGCCGCTCATCACGATACCCCAGTGCATGGTCATCCAGGAATCAGCAAAACTGGCAAAATAGTAGAACGATACTATTGGTGGCCAACAATACGACAAGAAGTATTGGCGTATGTTAGGGGTTGTGCGGAATGCCAACGACACAAAATCAACAATCGCCCTATTAGGGCTTCACTACAACCCATATACCCTATACCGGAAGCTATGCCCTTCGAGACTATCGCTCTCGATTTCATCACTAAACTACCCGTCGCCCAGGGCTATGATTCAATCCTTACGGTCACGGACCACGATTGTACCAAGGCATCTGTGTTCATCCCTTGCAATGAAGAGATCGACGCGGAAGAAACAGCAACACTATACATCAAACACGTGTTCATGCGGTATGGATTACCGAGTAAAATCATTAGCGACAGGGATCCCAGATTTGCGTCCAAGTTCACAAGGGAATTATGCAAACAACTTGGGATCAAACAGAACATTTCTACGGCATATCATCCTCGTATGGATGGACAATCGGAACGAACCAATCAATGGCTCGAACAGTATCTCCGATTTTGGGTAAACGAACGACAAGACAATTGGAATCTTTATCTTCCAATAGCAGAATTCACGCATAACAATTGGCCTAATGAAGCTACGGGACAGTCTCCATTCTTCTTATTGATGGGGCATAATCCTCGTGCTGATTGGAATTCAGCGCCCAGTCCCATGCCGCAAGTGGCGTTGCGCCTTGATCAGTTCAAACAAGCACGGGAACACGCTCAAAAACAAATCATCAAGGCCCAGAAGTCATGGGTCTCACATAAAGATACGCCCAAATTCCAAATAGGGGATCGGGTATGGCTAGAAGGGCGTCACCTGAGGACTCACCAGCCAAGCGCCAAGCTTGCGCCCAAACGACATGGACCCTTCCAGGTTGTCCAGGTGATGTCCCCTGTCAATTATCGATTGGAATTACCCACCAAGTGGAGCATTCATGACGTGTTTCATATCGATCTTCTCACCCCCTATCGCGAGACTTCCTTTCACGGACCAAATTTCCCAAGACCTCCCCCTGAATTAATCGATGGCGAAGAAGAATATGAAATCGAGAAGATTCTAGACCAACGGCAATTCGGCAGAACAAGGCGCAAACAATTCCTTATCAAATGGAAAGGGTATCCAGACTCGGAGTCGCAGTGGGTCAACGCCACTGACGTACATGCCCCTGACGCCTTAGCTGAGTTTAAACGGACTCTGAATTCTACTCCCTCACGTATAAAGACAGGCCATTCACTGGATGAAGCACATCAGTTCTTCCTTCGACGAACAATGACCACTTCCCCTACTGCTACTTCTACTACATCTCAGACTTCATACCATCTTCCCACCATTACCCAACCTACCTATGCCGAAGTCGCCGCCGCCTTTCGATGCATCGAACCTGGGGATGTCATCCCCGAAACCCCTGATGTATGCGGACACGACGTTGAAGGACTGGAGGAAGACCCATCGAGCATGGAAGAGGGAGCTCCTACTCGCGTCGAGAACCTCATTATTCCACAAACGCTTATCAAGGTTCCAAGCGTCTCCGACCTCAGTGACGTGGTCAGAGTTTGTGGAAGTTGTAAGCAAACCGCCTTGTCATGTCCAGGCCATCCTGACGACGCCGACTCCCACATCCACTACGACTGTGGACAACTCATCTACAACTGTACGTGTAACAACAACCCCGTCCGCATCCCTCCGCCGCCAACGCCTCGATATATTAATGTCGACCCCCCTACCAACGTCATCATGGACCCCTCGACGTCCTGGGGTATTCACATCCGTGCCTCCCTCCGAGCCCGAGAAGACGACTCGGACAAAGAAAACCAAGATCCCCGCCAAGTACCGAAATCCTCGGATGAAGGGGTACCATTTGTGCCGAGGGGGACGAGGAGAGGAAGAAGAGCTGGTGTGGGAGCATCAAAAGAGAGTCCTTGCTTCCCTGACTACCGAGGAGGCGGGATCCCAGCTGACCAACAGCGCGCTCGGGACAAGGCTGACGCACCCGACGGTTTTGAGCTGAATATCCCTCCCAGGTTCATTAACTTCCGCATGACTGAGAATGGGCACATCACTGTTGCCAAATACGTTCACGTCATGCCTGGCAACAACCCGATTGTATACGGGTGCATGAAGAAAGGGGGGGAAATTCAACAAGGTGAAGTACATGCTGCTCCTGATCACGATGCCGAGGATAACGACCGCCAGTACACGCATACCCAATTGCGGTACTTACGACAGGATTACGGTGATCGCCAAGGGGTCGACTTGGCCATGGGGCAGATCCCGGACCGGTCGTTGTGGGCGGAGGTCCTTCGATACCGGGCTTTGACTAGCCGGTACTCCGAGCTGTCGGAATGCATTACTGCTCTGGAAAATGAGCAGTATGTAGTCGGCAATGAAGTCAGGAAGTGCACGCGACGGTTGGAGGCGGCTAATGGACTACAGAGGATCATGGATCAGGAAGTTTCTGTTAATCGAGGTGCGACTATTATTCCCTGGGTTTTCGAACGTGGACGTTCTGCCTGAAAAAGGGGTAATGTCATGGTTTGACATCGCGCGGACTACTTATCATCATGTTTACGAGGTCTCGGCGTTCGGGACGCTTACTATACGGTTATGACTACGATAGTAAGCCTTCATTAGTCATGGACACTGACGCGTCGCCGGTACTTGGGTATGCCGGTGTTTCAGGTATTATTAGAACGTATCATGACTCATTACAAGTACAACGGTATTAGGATTTGGATTCGAAGCTGCGCTTTAAAGCCAGCGAGTAACTGTATATAAACTGTAGTGTCAAGACCAAGGCTCTTCAGCTTGGTCTTCTTGAATCATCACCATCGTCTCTTTCTCTTCTCTTCGCGTCTTTCCAATCATTCGATTGAAGCTTATCCTTTGGGATACCCTAGTGTCTATCGAAGCGACCTAGTGGCAGTGCAACTTAGCTAAGTTGCCCGTGATTTACAAACATTCATCCATACACTCGAGTATCACGTCACAGACCAGTTCAAGTCGAACCAGCGTTAGGTGATAACGCTACAATTCTCCCCTGATGGCAAGCACATTGTTTCAGGCTCACGTGATCAAACAATTTGTGTATGGAATTTCATAACAGGAGAGATCTCGGCAGGACCATTTACTGGGCACACAGGTCCAGTTGTGTGTGTGGCATTCTCACCAGATGGCCAACATATTGTTTCAGGCTCTCTTGATAAAACAATTATTGTGTGGGATTCCATGACAGGAGAGATGGTGGTGGGCCCACTTACTGAACATGCAGGGTTGGTACAGTCTGTGGCATTTTCTCCAGATGGTCAACACATTGTCTCAGGTTCACGTGATCAAACAATTTGGGTGTGGAATGCCACAACAGGAGAGACGGTGGCTGGCCCATTTACTGGTCACACTGATGAGGTCAACTCTGTTGCATTCTCTCCAGATGGCAAGCACATTGCCTCAGGCTCAGATGATTATACAATTTACTTGTGGAATGCTATAACAGGAGATGTAGTAAGAGGCCCATTTAATGGGCACACAGGTCCAGTTAGGTCTGTGACATTCTCACTAGATGGACAGCACATTATCTCAGGCTCCTCTGATCGAACAATTCGTCTTTGGAGCACCACTACAGGAGAGGAAGTGATGAGCCCATTTTATGGACATGCACATTCAATCAGCTGTGTGGCATTCTCACCAAATGGCAAGTACATTGT
>WITN01000666.1:0-48614 GCA_015025155.1 Lactarius quietus | reverse complement strand
TTCAACCGCCTACCACCCACGAACGGACGGACAATCGGAGCGAACCAACCAATGGCTGGAACAATACCTCCGATTCTGGGCTAACGAGAGACAGAACAATTGGGCGGACTATCTGGCGCTAGCGGAATTCGCACACAACAATTGGGCCAATGAGTCCACGCGCGAAACACCGTTCAGGTTACTAATGGGCTATCATCCTATTACTAACTGGACAGATAAGAAATCACCAATACCAAGGGTCGAGAAACGACTAGAACAATTGAAGGAGATAAGAAACCAGGCACAAGAGCAAATGCGCCGAGCGCAACAGTCATGGGTCAAGCATCGTGACACCCCCAAATATCAGATAGGAGACAGGGTATGGCTAGAAGGACGCCACTTACGAACCAATCAGCCAACCACGAAGCTTGCGCCTAGAAGACATGGACCATTCGAGATCATCCAGGTGATGTCTCCCGTTAACTACAGGCTCAAACTTCCCACGCAGTGGAGCATCCATGATGTGTTTCACATAGATCTTCTCACGCCTTACAAAGAAACGCTGATTCACGGCGCAAACTACCAACGCCCACCACCTGAATTGGTGGAGGACGTGGAAGAATATGAGGTCGAAAAAGTACTAGACTCGAGGAGACAAGGACGAGGGCGCAAACTTCAATACCTGATCAAATGGAAGGGGTACCCAGACTCGGATAACCAGTGGGTCCCGTGGGACGATGTACATGCGGACAAAGAGATAAGGAAGTACAAACAAGCCAATCCGACCGCTGAAACTCACATAAAAGCAGGCTTCATCGGAACTCCAGGAAACGCATCCCCTGGACCCTTCCATACTATGTCTCATGTCCCACTCACCGTTATCAACATTGACGAGCTCCCATACGTCGACACCCTCGCCACCTATGATGGCAACAACAACGTCGACGACCAGTTCTGCTCAGAGTTCGAGCACGTCAGAGCCGTCGCTGAACGAGACCAAGCCGCCCGAGACCTGGCCGAGGCTCGCAGGCGATTTCCCACACCCGCAAGCGGAAGAGTGGAGGAGGATGAGGAAGGACTACGGGCTGTTGAAGGAGGTCATGACCTCCTGGCGGCTGGACCAAG
This sequence comes from Lactarius quietus, assembly GCA_015025155.1. Classification (NCBI taxonomy): domain Eukaryota; kingdom Fungi; phylum Basidiomycota; class Agaricomycetes; order Russulales; family Russulaceae; genus Lactarius; species Lactarius quietus. The sequence continues at coordinate 47,510 of WITN01000666.1, read as the reverse complement.
TGACGAGGATGACGCCGCAGGAGAGACGGATGAGGATACAGAGGTTGACGCGGCAAGTATCCTACAGCCCTCCACCGCCCACACATCATCCACCGCCGTCGACCGATATAGCGACGACGAATCCACCGAAGGATCTTACCACGACGCCAACATCATCTGTACCAGATGCGACAATCCCATCGACTACTGCCACTGCGCACCTATGCGCGTGCCCCCCCGAGTCCAGGAAGAAGAAGACAGCAACATTACCGAAGAAGCCATGGATGACGAAGAACGAGCACCACCAGTTGCTGTCGTCTATGGACCGACTGCGGAGGAAGGATACGCCGCTATGGGGCGCTCCCATCGTACGCTGAAGCCCGAGATCCCTCACCCGTCAATACGCGCCGAGCGCATGCGCCGAGGCGCCCTATCCGTGCCATATCGCCTACCCCCCAAGGCTTCGTCCTCAACAACGGGATGAACTGGGTACCCATGGTCGTTGAGCACGAGGGGCGACGTATCCCTGCCAGATACGTACGGGTGAGGATGCAGGATAATCCGGAGGTGTTCGGAACGATGGGTAGAGGCGAGCCGATCTATCGGGGAGACATACACGCCGAGCCGTGTCGAGACATGGGGCCCCCAGCTGAGTACACCCGCGAAGAATTACTATACCTTCGCGCTGACTTCCGGGGACGACGACAGGTAGATGAAGCCCTCGCGAGGCTGGGAGACATTTCCCTTGCCGCCGAAGTGAGGCGCTACCGGTCGTCCCAGGAAGTCATCAAGGAGCTGGAGATCGCCATCAAGAGGCTCGAAGATGACATCTTCGTACATGTCGATCGCGCACGACACTCCGCAAGAAGGCTGGGGAGAGCGCACGCCCTCGTAAGGATACGAGATGAGCATGAGACAGATGTTGGACTCACCACAGTACCGAATTGGGTAGTGGAGCGAGGGCGCTCACCCTTGTGAAGGGGGTGATGTAACGTCCCGGGTCATGGTATGTATCTGACCTAACCCATAAGTCATGGGACGTATAGGCATGTGATCGCATGATGTCGTGGCTCGGCTTACATGGTTTACTATGTGGATTACTGATACTAGTACGATACGATGACTGAGGATTGCTGTACGATTACCAAGGGTAGTAGTAGTTGTGGCGTTTGGCTTAGTGGACGATTACCTAGCAGTAGTGGCTTAGTGGACGATTACCAGCAGATTAGTAGTAGTGGCGGTCTCGCTGACGAAGGCGGACCGCGCGGATAGTTTATAAGGAAGCTATCGACTGTTGTAGTCGATAGCTTGGATTTCTTGTACACTTCTCAACTTGTTATCCAAAGCCGGTTTCCTCTCTCATCTCTCGTCCTTCGGGGCCGCGTATCAAGAGCAGTCTAAACATCAAAGCTCCGCCTTCGAAGCGTTGAGACGTCACTCAGTCTTTGTACTTGAGTAAGACTACTGCTGAGTCACCGCGTTCACTCTACGTTGCCTAAGTCAGGCTCACGTGCTGCTTGCACGTAACATTCTGGGTCCATGTTTACAACATGGCCTGTCCTTTCGTCGATAACTAATGGCATAGGTTCTTCAACCTGTGTTTGAGTGGCCATCCTAATTGGGTCAGGGATGTGTAACGTAGCTGTTTGCGTGATGATTTCTTCTACAGCTGGTTCTTCTTCTTGAATGTAGATAGCTTCCGGCTCGTTCTCTGTTAGTGGAGTTTGAGCTCGTTCACTAGTGTGACTGGTGTCCGTTCTTGCTGGCGTCCTGTGCTGAAGTTCCGGTGATAGAGGTTCTGAGAGCCTCTCTTCTTGTTGTGCTCCGTCGATTACTCCTTGTTCTTCGATGTCGCGAGCGTCTGATAGTGGTATATTGCAATTGAGGTCGTCGCCGGCTGGTCTAGCCGCTTCGAAGTATTCTTGTGTTCGGTTCCACCTGAGTTCTACCCAACAACACCTTCCGTGATGAAAGATGATTGGGTGAAAGCGTTGCGCTGTAGCTGCCTCGGCGTAGTAGCCGGTGTTGAAGTGTTCTAATGCCCCACTTCGCCTGTCGTCTGGGATTGTCCTCCAACGGATCCGGTTGATAACGTATCTTGCAGGGGCGTCTCTTTCCCTGGAATTGATTTGAAAGGGTTGGAAGTCCCAACCGTCTTTGGTTGTGATTGGCGCCACGGCGTGTTAGAGGAGCTTGACTCTAATGTTAAGATCGTGGTCTGACTTAGACCCTACACGCGATGACAAGTAACGTGACTTAGCAACTCGAGTCAACGCGCGCAGGCGTGACTTGTTCTGAGGACTCTTGAAAGAGCCTCCCTAAGAGAGCGATGACTAGAAGCGGGAGTTGGAAGAACCCAAGTAGATTGAAGAATGATACAAGAGAGTCAAGCTGTCGACTACATCAGTCGACAGCTACCTTATAACCGATCCTTGACTGTACGCCTTCATCAGCGATACAGCCACTACTACTAATGCTGAATAACGTCCACTAATACAAACGCCACAACTACTACTACGATCAGTCATCGTACAGTAACTCGTCAGTCATCATACCATAATACTATCAGTAATCATCATCGTAAGAATGTAAGCCGGTCAACGACGTCATGCCCGCACGTGCCTCAACGTCCCATGACTTATGGGTTAGGTCAGATACATACCATGACCTGGGACGTAACACCACAGTTCGCCGTCAGTCAATTCCTGTTGTGTAAGCATATCGTCCAAGAGTTTCATCCAGTGGAGCCTCGGTTTTTCCTTGAAGTAACATGGAATCGCACCTTACCTATCTGGTCTCACCCATCCCTCAAGCCCCTCCGAGATGTAGTGCCCACTGATGCAACGGAGCCAGACATGGTGATGACAAAAGAAGGAGATGTTGAAGAGGAGCTGTATGATCGGCAGAATATGGCTGGGTATGATATAGGTGAGGAATCCGATGACGACAGCGGAGTTGTTGATATGGGAGAGAAAAGCGATGATGACAGTGGAGTTGTTGATATGGGAGAGAAAAGCAACGACATGAAAAAAGCTTACAAGGAGAAAATGGAACATTACATACGCACCATCCGAGATTTCTGCGACGGCCTCAAGTATCAAATCAAATTTCAAGATCTGCGATTTTTGACGTCATTGGAAAAAGACGGGGCTGGGTTCATCAGGCTTGCAGAGAACTGCCTTAGTCGTGAAAGACGGCAGAACTCAAGTCGAGCGGTGTCCCCATCGACATGGGAAAGGTCAACAGCGAATGCGATGTTTTATCGAGCTCGTTCAACGCGCGATCACGGCACCTGATGGGCACATGTTTTCACAATATAGTAATACTCCTTGCACCTTGTATTCCCTGGTCACATGCCGCACATTCTCCGACTTCTTTTAGTCGTGAATGTATACCTGTAGTGGAAGGTGGAGTTCGATTACATGGCTCACGCCACAGAAAACATAATTAAAAACAAGGGTTGCGCAACATGAACTACAGAGTAAGCAAATAAACTTCCTCCTCATCTTTTCAGATAGGTGTAGTCACAGATGATCTTGGAGGCAAGCATAAACGCCTCATCGTCAAATACATGTCGTCGCAGATGATCTTGGAGGCAAGCGTAAATGCCTTGCCGTCGAATAGTGTGGTTGCAGATGATCTTGGAGGCAAGCGTAAACACCTTGCCGTCGAATAGTGTGGTCACAGATGATCTTGAAGGCAAGCGTAAATGCCTCACCGTCGAATAGTGTAGTCGCAGATGATCTTGGAGGCAAGCGTAAACACCTCACCGTCGAATAGTGTGGTCGCAGATGATCTTGGAGGCAAGTGTAAACGCCTCGTCGTCGAATACATGTCATCGCAGATGATCTCGGAGGCCAGCATGGCGGAATGGGGACATTGGGGCAGGGCTTGTCCATGATACAGGTCGCTCCCACTGACACCCTACGAGACGGTCAGCAGGCATAAGAAGCTCATGATCAGACTTTCAATGAATGACTCACCGATGCGGGACCGCAAGCTGTAGTGGCGGCAGTCAGGGCCATCCTGAAGGGACAGGGATGACAATTATACAGCTGTCATGGGATAGTTGGGAAAGGAGGGATCCGACATCCATGATTCACTCCTGTGGGCACCCTACTACATGTCAGTCGTAAGATGTCTGAAAAAAAGTAGAACGTCGAATGAAGGACTCACCGAGGCGGGACCGCGAGCTGTAATGGCAGTGGTCGGGGCCATACTGAAGGGGGAGGGATGCCTAGCCATTGAGGGCCTTGATACAGCAGCCATGGAATCGTTGGCGAGGGAGGGAGGTGGTGTTGGGGGGAGGGGGACTTCAGGGCAGAGCTCATCCATGATACGGGTCACTCCCGCTGACACCTACAAGACAGTAAGTTAAGATTCAGATGAAGGACTCACCAAGGCAGGACCGTGAGCGGTAGTGGCAGCGGTCAGGGCCGTACTGAAGAGAGAGGGACGCCTAGCCGTCGAGGGCCCTGATACAGCTGCCATGGGATAGTTGGGGAGGGAGGGATCCGATATGCACAATTCGGCTTGCTCCCTTGCATAACCCTATCACGGCAGGCATAAGCTTGGTTGGAAAAATTAACCTTTGGATGAATGACTCACCGAGGCAGGACCGTGAGCTGTAGTGGCAGTGGCAGTGGATGAGGTGCAAGGGAAAAGAGAACGGGTCAGCAGCACAGCAAGTGCGTCAACCAGGAGCGAGATGGTCGAAGAAGGAAGGCGAGTACTGACTTAGTCAAATGTAAAAAATGTTAACGGTTTGCCACGGCGGCCTGATCGAGCTGAAGCCGATGTGCGGCTACACCCACTACCCAACCCACACAACGCCCCAAACAACACTGTAGCGTTTCCACCAAACGCTGATCCGACTTGGATCCGAAGGCTTCCTTGTATCAAATGATGAGCTAAGCGCACGGCTTACAACTCAATAAGAACTCGTGAAGGGCGAATAACCAGAAATGGTCCCCTTGTGATGGCCTAACAAGGTGATGACTTTGACACACAAGTTGGCAACAAGATAAGATGCTAGTCACACAGACCAATGACTCTGCTATGAGAATGCTTTGAATAGAACCTGAGAGGAATACAGGTGGAAGTCCAAAACAACTAAGCTAACGACTACTGGCGAAACCTGCCTAGTATATATAGTACTTTCAAGCTAGCTTTAAAGCTGAGCTCGAACTATAGTAAACACGACCTACGACCTTATCTGCCAATAGGAATTGTCCATCAAGCCACAGGGGCTTATTATGAAACATACAGTACATGAGGCATAAGGCCCCACATGAGTCAGAGATAACACAACCATGAGTCAGAGATAAGAACAACACATGACTCACAAATGACATCATAGAATACTAGAACAATAGAGAACCAAGATAACAAATGTCAGGGCGCAACACCAGCGCATCAGAACCTGTTCCATCAGAACTTGAACCACAAAAGGGAATGTCTAGACCTTCGGCTATCAGGAATCGCCTCTGATCTCGTGCCTACCATGGCCCTTCCAGAACCTTCCATAATCTTCCATTCTTGATACAACACCGAAGTCCCCTGAGTTATGGCTTAGGTCAGATACATACTGTGACCTGGGACTTGACCTCCTCTTCTACACGTGACATCTTCTTCGGCCTCTCGGGAATCTTTCATCCGAGGAAACGTTACATTATACAAAGCTCTTCCATCCTTGAAGTCCCATGACTTATGGGTTAGACCAGATACAGGGCATGATCTGGGACTTTCACGTGACAGATCACGTGACCTTCATCCTTCCTGTAACACTTGTGCCAGCGTCTGGAGACGACGGGTGGACGATCATTCCACTCACTAACTGGTGTATACGGAGGGCTTCATCCTCCTCTACTTCATAGTCTTCTTCTTCTGCCGCAGGATATCCATCTGCCTGGGCCCATACGAGAGCGTGAACCTCTTCTTCTTCTTCGCTATATGTTGGCTGACCTAATACCCATGTGTGTGCTTCTGGGTAGTCTTGACAGTTCTTCCAGTGCTCATGAGTGCACTTGCGACATTTTATGCGCGCAGTGGTCGGAACGATGTCACCACGTGACAAACACCCTGCATAACAAAAAATGGCCTTAAATCTTCTGATAACTGCGCAATGGCTCATGGATGGTGGGGCAAAGTCATCCTTTGTGAGCGGTATCATTTGGGTATGTGGGAACATGCGTGGGAATCTAAATTGTTGAATACATTGTGTACTGTCATTTTCCATTTTCAAAGTCACGTGACCTAGGCACATACATAAGTAATCAGAAAAGTAAATAACAGATTAATAACCCTTTGTGATGTGACATGTCACATAACTAATTAAATATTTTAGTTATTGAGGCGAAAAGTTCGCTGTTTGGTCACGTAATGTTGCACATGATGTCATGTGATGCGTTAGGGACGGGGGGCAGCAAGGCCAGTTCACGAATGAGGACGCGTCTGTGTAGCCGTCACGTGAGTACTGTGAGTCGCCACGATTACGCAGTTACAGTTACTCAATACTCAACAGACTCAAAATAAATAAATAACAACCCGATTTGCAAGTAAGCCACGCTGCCTCGCCTTCCTCACTGCAAAAACAACGTTTTTGCAGGATACTCACCTGAATCAACATCCATGTCGTACTAGGCGCTCAACATTCAACGTTCAACACCAGCCTCAGCGCTACCCAACAGCCACGGAGCGAGTCTGCAGCCCACCATATCCCCGTCCTTCTGACTTCTTACCTCCAGTCAGTCTTCCCTCGTGCTCTCGATCCTCGGAGGGGCATCGATGGTGATTGCGTCCTTCCTCGCAGCTGGAACGAGTTTTTGCTTCTCCCCACGGCAACGCTCCATAAAATTGCTGTAAGCCCGAGAGATTCACTTTTGCAGCGTAATCAACACTACTCGGCTACTCTACATCATCGATCTTCTCTAGCACCCCTCCTCACCTCTCCCCATGACATAGACCCCGCCATGTTCGATTGGAAGGATGGTGTCAGGATCATACTCGGCATTTCCGGCTTCGTATTCGACGTCACCGCTGGAGGCGGATCCGAGTTAGATGACGCTTCGGGCTAATAGGTGACGATACTGCTTTTACGGACGGGATGTACTGGAACTTGTATGTTTATTCGAACTAGGTCGCTTGATTTTCCTAATACCCGATTCACGATTTTCGAACAGGTATACATTTGTGGCCGAATTTTTGAGATTGACGCCACCGTTTGAGGTTACGATAGGAAACCACGATTTTTCGTTGTTGTTTTTCTTCCACCAGGCGTAGCGTCTGGCTTGTTGCTATCCACGGCCTGGCTCTCCATAGCATCCTCCTTCAACGTCGCCTGCTCAACTACAGATGGGAGGCAGATTTTTTCAATCTTGCATTTCCTCCACGTCGCCTTCCATCCTTTCCATTGTTATGCTATCAAGCTTTCCAGATAATCCAGGATCACAGTCCTCATTGCACGTCTACATCACTTTACTCCAACAACAACTCGAAAAGTTCACGCTGGCAGTGCATCAGATTCAAACGCGGGTATCGTTTATCCTTATTCCGCTCATCATCTCCAACCAGATTCCTCTGGAAGGTCAGATGCCACTACTTCTGGGGCTACCTAACAGGATTATCCCCACGTCCTACTAACATGTTGCTGCCCTGACGTTATCTCGCCTCCTAGCACTAAGTTTCCGGATCGTGATTGACCCAGCTTCTCTCCGTCCGTTCCGAGTGGGATAGTCATCCGCTTGTATATGCACGTCACTATACCGTGTCACACCTCTCACTTGTCAGAATCGCCCGCACATGCTGGCAGTTAATACAGCGGTTTTGAGTCACAAGATTCTCTGAGGTGCCTTCATTGATGTAGGGATTGGTCACCCGCGGCGTGTTAACTCCTGATCGAATCCGTAATGTAGGCGCGTAGTCACTACTTCGTGTTCGTCTGTAACTCGTCAAACAGCGCAAATGTAGGACGCTAAGCATTTAGTACAACGTCATCCGGGGAGAATCCGCCAACCAAGAACTGGCCGTGGTCATGGGAGACCTTCTTGTGATTCACCATGAGGTCGCAGTCTTTTCGGCCAACGTGATACGCCTTTCTGCTCTTGAGAAGCTTGGACTCTGTCTGTACGAGATCCCCTGTGAGTGTTTGGTATCTTCGCGTGGGAGAGACGGGTAAGGAGAAGACATTACTTTGGAAGCCCACCTCGTTCAAAGCTTCACCGTCGAATGGGCCAGTGATAATCCACATTATCAAAAGGAGCTTTCGAGTCGTTGGTGGGTTAGGCGCGACTGACTCAATGCCACCAGACGCGTGAGAGCTGCCACGATCGCACGGTTACGTCAACCGCGACTACAAACGCCAGCAATACTTATCGTCTCTGTATTGCCGCCAAACCCTGGAGACTCTGTATAGTAGTGAACATGTTGCTAACCTCTAGGATACACAAAATATGGTGACTCAAAATGGGGAACACGTCTGAGTTATCGTCTGTCAACCCGTCCCGTCTTAGATATCGTGGTACTACAGTCAATATCAAGAACTCGATTAGGTTTTAGTATTTCCTGTTAACAGAGAACAGGTAGCAGATGACCGATTCAAGCGATGTCTATAACTAAGGTAAGTTGGAGAGATGTTCGATGCAAGACGGGTAAAATTCCATACCGAGAGATTCTTCTCCTTCTTCACTCTCTCTTGACCTTCTAACACTTTCTCCTGATGGCGTCAAATTCATAGCAGATGGAGACCTATCCAGTTGAAAATACGTGCAGTCCGAAGTGTCATTCGGGCGTTTGCCGTTTGAAAATGTCGCTTCAGAAAACCTAGTTGCTACCATGCGAGCAGGCACGTCGCGGATAGCAACGCGATTGTTCAACGAGACGAGCAGCGCATTGGCGTACCTACGCCAGCATTTGTATGCTATCAGTGTGTTGGTTATAAGTCAAAAACGTCCGCACAATTTCCCCATAATAGCAATACTGAGAAGAAGATATTGGAATCAAAACAATGTAGTATCGACTTGGATGAGACTCACGGGCAGTGACACCAGTTCATATCCTATCTCAACATAGCAGCGTCATTCACAGAACAGATGCATTGCGGTCCATCACGCACCGGTCTTACGGCGGCCAGCACTAATGCTGTGATTGCCACGGTAGCTGAATGACGACGGTAAGACAAGGTAGCATACCAGATTTGAGAATTCACCCACTCGTCAATAAGTTGGTCTCGACAGTCAATCGCACAATTTTCGAAATAGCATTTTTACTGAAAGAGCTAGCCTCCTCGCTGCATCGTTTCTTTAGCTACGTACGGCGTGATTGGGTGTGGTCAGTCAGAGGATCAGCTAAGGTGCCATGGGCTCACAAGATAGAGCATTGAAAGGGCGATGAGGCCATCGGCCAAGACGGTTCCAGCTAACCAGGTCTGAAGGGACATCTATCAACTGGAGATATAGTTTGTTCACTGACACAGTAACTTACCAATGAAAGGGCCCACAGTAAAGTGTCACCCAAGCTATCTTCGATTCCGACTACTTGAGACTAAACAAAATGTGTGAGTTGGGTCGGAATGAACATGGCCTAGAAAAGTGTGTTCACATAGATACTCCCGACAGCCTCTGCTATTGCACCAACAGCGGAGAACTATCCAAAGTGAGACCCTTTGAGAAACGGGTCGGGGACATATTTGAATTCAACGGACTCACCAAAGATATCATCAAGCATATCCACCGGGACTTCTTCTCACTGAGCACCCAGATACGATGCGCGAAAAATAATTGGACGATCACGGCGGTCACAGAACCGACAAGTACTGGCCCATCCCAAAGTGAAAGGCGGGTAACGTAGAACTTTAATATGTCACCGAAGCTAGTGACAAACCAGTAGTAAAGGTAGCCAAGGGCGAGCCCTGACTGCACCGTTTCCAGAAAAACTACCCCATAGACTGCGGATGGCTTGTAAACTAACGGAAAGAGCACAGCGTATCAAGAGCCCACAAACCTAAGTATTTAAGGCGTTTGCTATCATCCGGGAAGTTGTAGGTGTACACGTCTTTACCTTGCGTTGAGCGGTCTGGAAGCACCGGCGAAGGATTTGATCAAGGACTTACAGAACTGAGTTATTAAAACTCCATGTAGAGTCCAGTTCCATACAGTACCCAGAAGCTAAGAGCGTTTCAACAAGGATGACAAGCATGCGGCAATGATTGCGCGTACAAGAGGTGCCGCTCTACAAATAGGGTCAGAACAGCTCCAGGATGTGAGCCTCCGTATGAAACATAACAATGCTTACACCTCGGCGACGTTCGAAGGTAGATTGTTAGGTATGGGAACCGACATGACCTACACTAGCCGTGGATTGGCAAAGTTGGGAGAGCAAGGGGTAATTTGAAGGGATCTATCTTGTGTTTAGAAGTGGGGCCAACGGATAGCACTTCGGGAACCAATGTGGAGAATGATGCCTCCTGTCCTCTTAACGGCTGGTCATTTATACCCGCATTGGATAATTGGGACGTAAAACAACACATTGTTATTATGACAGCGACTTCCCATCTGATCGATGTGTTTAGGTGATGAGCGCTGATAGACTTCTAGGCATGGATTGGGGGGTTAGCAACAGCATGTGGAAGATAAAGACGTGGATGTGGCTTTCCCATCACCTGCGAGTCAAGAGACGATCAATGAGCCATCAGGTTGAGGCGAGTTATCGAACTTGGAGAAGCTCGGTTGAACGACTATTGATCGTGGGGGCACCCTTCCCGCACTACTTGAAGTCGTTTCAGCCAGATCTCATGTGAGTTTGCTGAGCCGAGGCTGTGACACACCAGGCATGGTTGTATGATAGTTGACCATTGGAGAGACTGCGGTCATAATACGGACAGCACTTGAAGCACAACTCCCACCGTGTTTCCAAGGACTCGTTGCCCAGGGTTCTGGGTATTCTCACGCAGTCTCGAAGCCGTCCAAAGTCCGAAACGTTGACGCCTGAAGCAGCGTATCCTTTTTCTTCTAGTTAATAAAGGAGGCGGTATATCATTTGCCATTGGATGCCGAAGAGAAACCGTCGATGTATTTACATGTTAGAGATAATAGGTGGAGTACGTACGTGTTAGACCGCTGATGGTACCCGTATCAACTTGGTCGTTGTGTTGTAGTACCGCAGCATCAAGTGCGGCGTTGCACAGGAATCGAAGACCACTCCATCAGAGACCGTACGACATGATCAGGGAGAAACTTCCAGATACGAGCTGGCAATTTTGACCACGAGATAGCGGCCTTTATTGCCAGCGTGATGCGACTTTCCGGGCCGCCCTTGAGAAGCTTGGAATCTGGAACCTGAATGGATACCCTGTGAGCGTTTGACATCCTCGTGTATATGAGAGGAGTGAGAAAAGGCAGTACTTTGGAAGCCCATCTCGTCAAAGCTTGGCCAATAAATATTGAATGGCTAGTCACCTTGCTTGGCAAGGTGATTGTAAATTTGTAATGTCACGGTGGGACTCCGAGTCGGAATTACTCAAGGCCCAGTATGCAGTAGAACATACACACGAACAAATTTCCAGCTCGAGCGAATCCTCCCTACATCCAATACACCGCACTCTGTAAACAAACACCCTATTCGACAGAAAAGGAAGACTAATCCGACGGCCGACAGTTTCTCCAACTTCAGGATGCACGCAGTAGAGAACCATGCCTGTAATGAACAGAAATGAGAACAGCTATAATTACGGTGAACAGAGCAACGCTTCCTCAAAAAGTGTGGCACAAGAAAGGTTGTGTCGGCAAGGCCAACAGCTTTATGATAATTACTTCAAGTATGTGCCAATGGATGGCTAAGGACTTTGGACACGTCTTGTGTGCAGTCGTCACGTAGGTACTCAAACGGAACCAAAATAAATAAATACTGTAAATACTGTAGGCTGCCTACATCTTCGATCATCTCTAGTACATCTCCTCACCTCTCCCCACGACCTAGACCCCGCCAGGTTCGATTGGAGGGATGCCGTCAGGATCCTGCTCGCCATTTCCGGCATCGTATTCGACGTCACTGCTGGAGGCGGATCCGAGTTAGATAACGCTTCGGGCTAACAGGTGACGATACTGCTTTCACGGATGGGATGTTCTACAACTTTTATGGTGAAACATTCATTCGAACTAGGTCGCTTGACTGTCCTAATGCCGATTCACAAATTTTTAAATGCGAGAACATGGAGGGGTGAGACAAGATTTTCGAACAGGTGCATATATCTGTGGCCGAATTTTTGAGAATAACGCCACCGTTTGAAGGTTACGATAGGAACGCACGATTTTTCGTCGTTGTTTTTCTACCAATAGGTGTAGCGTCTGGCTTTTTGCTATCCACGGCCTGGCTCTCCTTAGCATATTCCTTCAACGTCGCGTGATCAACTACAGATGTGAGGCAGATTATCTCAATCTTGCATTTCCTCCACGTCTTCCACCCTTTTCATTGTTATTCCACCAAGCCTTCCAGATAATCCAGGATCACAGTAGTCCTCGTTGCACGTCTACTACATCACTTTACTTCACCTATAATCTCGAGAAGTTCACGCTGGCGGTGCATCAGATTCAAACACGGGTCTCGTTTATCCTGATTCTGTTCTTCATCTCCGGTCAGATTTGTTTGGAAGGTCGGACACTACTACTTCTGCAGTCACCTAACAGGATTATCCGCAAGTTCTGCTAAAATGTTTCTGCCTGACGTTGTCTCGCCTCCGCAGCACTAAGTTACCAGATCGTGATCGAATCATCCGCGCCTGCTGGCAGTTAAGACAGTCGTAACATTCTCCGAGTTGATGTTGGGATTGGTCATCCGCGGCGTGTTAACTCCTGACCGAATCCTAATTTGAGCACGTACTCAGTGTTCGTCTGTGGCTGTCGTCAAACAGCGCAAATGTAGGACGCTAAGCGTTTCGTACGACGTCATCGAAGAACCTACCAACTACCAACTGACGACGGTCACAGGAGACATTCTTGCGATTACTCTCGAGTTGGCAGAGGTACCAACCAGCAAGTTCGTCGTTTGCCAGAGCTCTTTACCACGCGCCCTCATGCAATTAGTTAACGTCACGTTTGTGTTCACGATCACCTGACTGGATCGTGTGACAACGACGGCGATAGCCATGTGGTTTGATTTTAACCCGCAAACGTACTGGACAACGATCACTATCCAGTTTGGGTTCAACCCGCAATGCAGGATTATGTATTATATTGTTAGTGTATAAAAAACGAACCAGAGAAATACAATGGCACCATAGGATTATGATAAATCAGCATGAGAAGCGCTCCTGATGAAAGAAAGTCAAGCAATCGAATATAAAAAATCACGCAAGCGGGACACCTACCCTCAACCTTCTGCCCGTGAGCTGGATTGTCGGTACAGTGAGGAGAAACAATCCTGCAACGATGCTGGATGGTCCACGAGAGTGAATTTGAGGTCAAATATCAACGGGAAAGAGGACGGCTTACGCAGCCTCGCAGCCAAACGTTTGTAATGCGCCGTGTTTCGTCGCCCATGGAACTTGGAAGTATGCGACGCCGAAACCACCAAGCGTACGCGCAAGGTTCAACAGCGCGCTGATTTCGCCCTGGTGTTTTGGGAAGCAGTCGTTGGCGTATGAGTCTAAAGGGAGTGCGCCAGAGCGTCTTTCCGGGAACACATGAATGTAGACAAGCGAGAAACCTACAGACTGCAACGGTATTCACCATAATTGAGACCTGGGCGATACCCCATCCCAGCACAAGGGCACCGACAGAGAGGTGCTTTTGGAATGTCGCGCCGAGAACGACAAAGCCGCAGACGTACAGCAGGACCGCGATGTAGCATGTCCTGTATTTGGGTCACCGCCAGCCCGTTACGATCACGTCTTCTCGACAAGGATACAAGCAACGTACCATAGCCGGTTTTCAGCCTCGAAAACGCCTTTATTACGTCTGGCGGTGACGTGCATGATGGCATCGTTCAGGAAATGGCCAATGAGCTCGCCAATGAAAACGGCGACCTGTACAACATGATGAATATGTTACGTTTCGTGCTTCGCGACAACACCAACCATCGGCGTTCCGTATGCCCCAGCAATGGCATATGGTGAAAATCCGTATCCAAGTGGAGGCGGCGAGCCAAGAAAAACAGCATTGGTGACCTAACCAGTCTCAGTTACGAAAGAAAGGTGCTTGTCGTGAAACACGCACGTTTATGCCAATCCCGAACCCAAAAAGAAGGGCCTACTTTCTCAGCCGACCGAGCACAGTCTTAGTAAAGTGTGTAAATGCACCTCAAAAACCAGTATTCCCAGCAGGTGGGGCCGCCAGCAGAGCTTGAACGGGGCTAAAATGGCCTCCCGCCAGGTCGCCCTGTACTTGGCCATCTTGATGCCAGTGATTCCCACGAGCGACTCGACGCGATAACGTAGTCCGCCTGACGGTGGTGGTGGGAGGCCACCCCGGTCATACATCCTGCCCGAGACGGTACGAACGTATTTGAAACGAGTGTGAACAAACTCACGTCTCGCGTCCAAAGACAACGATGAGGAAAAGCACCAACGCGCTGTACATACAGGCAATTCCGTACGTCCACCTCCAGCTAAAAACTCATCACGTATCAGCGAAAATCCATCCTAGGAGGTAAGTGGATTGACCTAGCGCTGGCGACGAGAAATCCAAACGCGAAGGGCGAGAGGAAAGGCGAAATGATGAATCCCATTGTCCAAATATTTAACTGAATCTTGATTATCAGCCGCAGATGATTGATAGGTTTGAAGATCATCCACTCGCCTTTCGTGCTTGACGGTGGAAAGGGTACATATCCGTGACAACATAAAGTCCCTGTGCACATTTCAAGATACATGCTTCATCACCCATAGTAGGCAATTTCGCACCGTAACCTGTGGGCACGTTCTGTGTAAGGTTAGCGTATGGTAAGGGCGTTATTTTTGGAACAGGTTTGCGTACCCAAAAAAGGCTGTCAAGCACCGCATCGCTGCACGTCACGAGCAGATCGTGAGCACTCGCTAGGGATGTCCCCAGCAAAGTATGTACTGACCAGCCAAGGTCTCAAGATTAGGTGCGAATACGCAGCCGACAAGGAAACCAAGCGCGAGAACCTGCACCATAACGGGTAAATCGGGACAGGGAAACATAACATTAAGTCTCACGCGCCTGTGACCAGAAGAGCACAGGCAAGCGCCCATATCGACGCATCAGCATCACTGCAAAAATACTACCCCAGCCTATCGCGGACATCTCCGCTCAGTTACGAATCATGACCCATGCACGGCACTTCTCTCTCACCAAGGAGGAAGATGCTCCAGCTGTCGTTAAGGTAAGCACGGAGCTAGCAACGCGACCACCGCCCATGAGATACATACTTAGTTGTGAGGTTGTTGATCCTCCCGGGCGTGGTATCATACTGCTTTGCGAGAGGGAAGATCGTTGCGACCCCTGAAATCGCAATGGAAGACAGTCAGCTTTAGCTGGGCGTCCCTCTGTTTCCCACTGACCAATTGCCGAGTCGAAGTCGGGAACCACCGCAGCGAGCGTGATGATAACCAACTGGACGGTCTTGCGCCACTCTGACCACTGAAAAAGTCTGCAGTAAATATCCCGGTGTGGTCGATAGCAGTGTGAAAGCGCAAACGAACGTTCTGAGGATCCTCCGGGTCATCTGTAGGTTGCGGCCAAAGGACCGTCTTCCCATCTGAAGAAAGCTTCAGGCGACACGCAACCTCATCGCCAAATTCAATGCGCGCCTCCCTTGTGCAACCAATGGTTAGCACAGTATATAACCAAGGGAAAAAAAATCACAGACGCACACAGGATCTAAGACCAAGCTACCGGCGTGTTTCTCATGGTAGGTGCTCAACTCGTTGTCTGGGAAAATGGCCTCCTCGGGTAGGACGAGGACCTTTTCGGTGACGGTTTCCTTAGACATCAAGTTGTTGATGAATGTGACGCGGTAGTGAGGACCCAGATGAGCGCAGTCAGAAGAGGCCAATTAATGAACAGTTCTTATAGCGCCTAAGGGAGCATTCTCGGTGTTTCAGGAAGAAATAGAAGCGTCTGTCGAGGTGAAAAAGAACAAAGTTGCATGAGGGACACGTTTCGGTTCTGGTCTTACGCCGCGTTGCGCACTCCCTTAACGAGAACCTGAGAAGGCACCTCGCAATCGAGCTCCTTGCCAACGTACCCAGAGTCATCTCCACGGAAACAACCCAGCGGTTCTGTACCGCGGGCCACTGTACATCGAATAAACGTGGTACAGTTTGTGGGAGTGAGAATTGGCACCAGGGCAGAAACTGGCAAGTGACGTTCAAGAAGGAAAGAGGGAAGGTTATCACGACCGCTATGTGAACGACGCCTTTAGCTATCATAGCGGGGAAGATGCCACGTAAGATAGAAGAAGGTTGCAACTGAATTGAACAGTCGAGGGTAAGTCCATGGCGTTTGGAGTGCCGCCGCCAGTGGCGCGCCACTGACACGGACACTTGCTCGGATACGCCCGTTTTGCATCGGTGATCATCGATCATCGATCATCGGCGTGAAAAAACGTTACCGTGTAATTTAAACAATAATTTTTGTCAACTTGCTTTTCTAAATACTTTCGCCTTCAAGATCCAGCCAAAGCTCTTGACGCAGTAGCCATTGGCACGTGCAA
Organism: Lactarius quietus; assembly: GCA_015025155.1. NCBI lineage: Eukaryota > Fungi > Basidiomycota > Agaricomycetes > Russulales > Russulaceae > Lactarius > Lactarius quietus. The sequence continues at coordinate 30,863 of WITN01000666.1, read as the reverse complement.
AGAAAGAATTGGAGGTAGCAGAGTAGTAAGATACTTTTCCCAATCCGACGAGATGGACTTGGAAGCCAAGCTTATCTCTCTCCTGCAGACCTCTGCGGCCTCTATGATACTCCATAGAGTAGAGTAAAAACGGCACCACAATGGAGAGTCCAAGATCCAAAAGCCAATACCGAAAATTTGATTATTCGCTGACAAATGGGAGGTGACGACGATATCTTCGCCTACTGTACATCATAATGTATCAATGTTTAAGTTGTGCGGCCTTCTCATGTGCCGTATAGGCTACACATCCGACATCACCATACCGTCCTGATCCCACGGCCTTGCCTTCTCGCCTTCATCCAGCCATCCGAGTCTATCGAACGTGAGTCCGGCAGTGCGCACGATCAGCGTCCCGTCCAGTCTCTCAATACCCTCAAGCGCTAGAGCCGGCGACTCCGCGGGTTCCTTCTCTTTGCCAGCAGCAGCAAAGTAACATGGCGCGCGGGTTCCCCAGCGCACAGCGAAGTCCGAGAGCGCTCGCGCGATCTTCGGCATGTGCTCATCCTGGAACCAAAGTGAGCTCTGGATGACACGCGGCCACGGGTTCCTAGGTGCCTGGGTCCATCCGGGGCCGGCACTGGCAGCTCTAGCGGGAGCATATAGCTGTGCGTCCGTCGCAGCATAGAACTCCGTAATTGGAAGTGGGCGGTTGCCACCGCGCATGACGTACCAGGCCGTGGACACGGCGAAGTAGGTCTTGAGCAGCAAGAGGCGACTGGCGAACGAGAGCCCCGGCGTACGTGGCGAATCAGAAGCGGAAGGCGACTCGCCCTCATTGAGGACGATCTTTGGCAAGAAGACCGCCGAGGTAACAAGGTGCGCCCTTATTGAGGAGAGAGATAGAGTTAGCCACTGGTCAGTCGAACGGCGCAGAGAAGGGTGGACCCACATGAAAAAGTCGGCGTTGAACCCGCGTCCCTCGGTCCCGCGCGTTGCCCAGCCGCCGATGCCGTACCAGATTACGTTTCCCCATACGACCTCCTCGACCATGCCCTTTAGCCGCGCTTCTGCGTCCGCGCGCGTACCCACCCCTGCCAACCACTCCTCCGACCATTCCCGAACGAGATCGTGGATCGCGCTACCGGCACTCTTCATCACGGCTGTGTAATGGAGAAAGAGTGAGCTCGGGAGCTCGACGGCGAACGCAGGATCGTCGCGGATGCGGCGGTGGAATGAAAATGTGGGCCGCTTCTCGGGAGCAGGCGCAGACGTGCCAGATCCTGCGATCTCGAGGCGATGCATGAGATTGGAGAGTTCGGTGTCTATCGCTGGGCTGACAAAGTGGGATGGAGGAATAACCTCAATTTGGTTGGCCTCGTGGACTGCAGCCTGTGCCAGGCCTGGGAGTGACGTTTGTGTGTACACACGATGAGGGGATGGGTCAGGTCATTAGGGAACAAGAGAAATGAGACGAAGTACAGATTACGTACCCTGCGCGATTTGTCCGAGGATGCCAAACTCGAGCCCATAAGCGATGTGAATGAAAGGATGTAACAATCCTCCTAGAACGCGACTCAGCATCTGCGGCTGCTCTCTCTCCTTCGAGCCATGTCCATCAGTTGCTGCGAGGTGAGATCTGAAGTTGTATGCGGGAGAGAAGACGAAATGTTCGAGCGCCTCAGCGGGGGAGTGACTCTGTAGGTAATCTGTGAAGAACGCGAGGTAGGCGTCGTAGTACCTGATGGTACGTGTCAGTTTAGTCATGGTCACTACGTAGGAGACGTAATATATACTTTTCATCACCCAAATGTTCTGTGAAGTTCTCCTCGACAATGGGCCCAGGGCTAGTGAATGAGGGTTTCAGTTTGGGTAGGTGTACCTTGTAATACACATCTCTGATGAGCTCTGGTGACGCGCCTAACGCATATATGGCCAAAACGTGGTGCGTGGAGTGACTGAAGAAGGGGAAAGTACGTTCAGCATGGACGTGAAACCTTCCGGCAAACGCCTCTCGTACTTGTGAAATCTAAGATGGTTGATAAATGGCGCATGAGTCAAGTCATGGCGCAGGACTTCGAGAACAGCTTGGGTACTCTCGTGGGTCTGCCCATACAAACCAGGGCCACCAGTGGATGTGGGTGTCGAATATAACTTGTCGAGGAGGTGGTCAGGGATGCTACTGGCGAAGGTTTGGGAAGAAGACATTGTCCACGAAGCTACTATTGCACTTTGAGTAAATCTTCAGTATATATAAAGCCGCGAATGTGATAACGAAAGTTAGATTCCGTCATCCACCCCTTCGTCGTCTGCTAAATTAAATTGGGTGACTTCCGCAGCGTCTGGAGTCAACCAGATTACAGACGAGACCAGCGTACAGTACCTTAAATTTATAATCAAGGAAATGAATTTTGACGAGGGTGTTTTACGTAGACATCTGATCCTACCAGAAGAGATACGCACGACAAAACATGAGCCTCGCACAAATACCTCATGGACGTCACTCCGAATCCCCAATATCTCCTGATGCAGCAAATACATGCGAACTGTTATGCCGACGAAGACGATGACCACGACTACGATTCTGGAAGTAAAATTGCTTCCATTCATGCCCTTTTCAAAGCTCGCTCGGGACGGCACTTGGACTTTACATATGCAATACCAGTGAGAGTCATCTCGTGGAGGTCGTCCCTTCCCCGAGCCTGGTCGCCTTTCCACCGGATCGCATTTACAGTTCGATAGCTTACATATATCTGGTGAAAATTTGATCTAACTTAGTGCTACTGTACCAGAACGTTGCGGGAAGTCACAGAGTGAAGTCACCTTGTAGCCAAGTCCGACTTTTCTACTGCGGCAACATAGGCGCAGGCGCGCAATGACCAATCGGTGACGTTGCTCTCCGGCAGATTTGACGCTGATAGAGTCATCAGTGGATGGTGATTACTGAGCAGGACTCAAGCCGACTCGACGCGCACCTCTATAACTTTGGAAACAATAGAGTACTGTAACCTTCTTTTAGTGTGCTACGTGGCACGTCGGCCTTGACAGTGCAATGCAACCGGACGTGATCAGAACCACATGACTGGAAACTTTCGCGCTTTCAACGAATCGATGGGGGGTCACAGTTATCAGTCTTTCATCTACACGTCAAAAAATCAGTACCATCATGACCAAAAGGCACAGTTCCTATCGAAAGCAAAACTCAAACCAGATTCGCAGCCGAAAACGAAAGAGCCCATAACGACAGGACTCCCCTGACTATCCTCGCCTCAACTGGAATCATGAACGAACCCACCTTCCTACACTACCAGAGAACCACACACGCCGTTTGTGCAAGACGATTGTCATGAGAGATAGGCAGGCACGTACCCAGTCCTCAGCGACCTTCACCACATCGTCGAGCTCATTGCACGACGCGTCTATTGGGATGGACGACAGAGACCAAAGGCCGGCAAATGCTTCTAGCAGTGGGTATGATGCGGGCATGGTTCCCTGGGCACCCGTCGCCTCAACGAAGGAAGCAGGGAAAGGGGAGGGGACGTATGAGGTGAGAGTGTTGCCTAAGGTCACGATTTGCAACACTTCATATTGTAGAAGACGCGCGGTGAGCTGCAGGACCAGCTTGTTTGGCGGGAGCTCCTCGAGAGCGCATATCCGTACACCGAGAAGAGCGAAAGCGAAATGTCCTGGGACGCGTAGATAGCAGCGTAACCAGGAACTCCTAGTAGAGGAAAATAGATATAGAGAAATAAAAAATCCCGTGCCAAGGACAAAGCTAACTATGAGAGGCGCACCTGATGCATGTCTCAAAGGAGCGCAGTGGGAAGGGGGCGTTCCGCGGGAATATGCATGCGAGTGCGCTATCTTTGTTCTCCTTGCCGGATACCTCGGTGTGTGGCCGTGGCAGCAGTCCAACACTTTGGCTATGAGCGATTCAAGGGCAAACTGTATACTGTTCTCGGTAAAGTTGACCTTGAACGCCTTGACGAGCTCCCACTGCGCCGCGGGGGCATTAGCAAGCGACAGAAGGAGACGCACGGAACTAGCGTGGGAACTCGCCGAGGTTGCGATACATTAAGTTACTTGCCTTGTGATGGAACCGAGGTATTCGTTGACGGGGACTAAAGGATTCCAAGATCCATGAAATAAATGATAATTGTAGATATGAGTTTCAAGGGAAGAGGGTCATCGTGATAACAAGGCCAGCGGAGAGCAACGGAGGCATACGGATCGGGCCGAAGTGGTGGCACGTGCTCGCTCCTCTCGCCCTGGCACCGCTTCAATTACCAGGCCCAGTAGTAGTTACCAACGGGTCGCAAGCACGTTGGGAGGCCTTGCAGGTATATACAATTCAAGCGCATTGGAAGCGGCGTGATTCTGATGTAGAGAACTTCCGTTCTACGCAAGGTTCAACGACACTTCTACGACATTTTCAAACGAATGGGTAGCGGAGCATGATCCCACGATCACGCGAGAAGCATGGCGGCGCCTGTGCCATTGAGAGGAAGACACGCTGTGGACGTTCAGTGGCAGCACGACCCCTACGCTCCTTCTTTCGTTTTTGAACGGTAACCTGTCTGACGTTCTATCTCTCTTCCTTGTTATCTTCAAGTTGTACCTATAATGACTAGGAAAACCCGGAGAAGAAATAAATCTCGAGGTTCTGATGTTGTGGCTCAGCCAGGTGACGAAGGTGTGTGGTACAACCTGTTTTGTACTTTCCGCTCACATTTATGTTTAAAGACGTTAGAGGAAAGTCTACTTATGAAATGAGGACCGACACATCTGGACGCAATGCAGAAGCTTCGGGAAGTAATGCACCGGTGGGGGAAGTAGTCCACGTAGTTCAGGCAGGCTCGTCGGCTCAGTCGAACGTGGAGGCCCAGAACGACAGGCTCTTAAACTCCGGTGGGCACAGAACCTTATTCCGGTAGTACTAATAACTTGAAGGTTATGGTCTAACACATCCAAAATATACAGGCGAAAACGATCAACCCCGTCACGATAGAACTCCCAGCAACATCGCCCAACCACATTCTTCCGAAATGCCTCGCATGATTGGCGATTTCGATGACAACGCCAATTCTTTGTGGTCCCTTCACCTGGGTGAAGCAAAGAGCCACGATGAAGCCCGGATAAATTCCCTCAAAGACGATATGGACAGTGTCCTCATATTCGTGCGTAGTTACATATCGTTTTCTTCCCCAAGCTGACGCACTGTCGTTCAGGCCGGTTTATTCTCCGCTGCCCTCACTTCCTTTCTTATCGATAGCGTTAACAACCTTCGAGTCAATCCGGCACAGCAGATGGTCTACTACCAGCAACAGAATGTCGCACTACTCGCCCAGATCTCCGAGCAGATTTCCTTTATCGTCCCACAGGTCACTATCCCGTCTACTCTACCTCCGCCATACCCCACTTTCAGCCCGAAACCCTCTGATGTCCGGGTTAACGTCTATTGGTTCATGAGCCTAGTATTCAGTCTTTTTGCCGCCCTCCTCGCAACGCTCGTTCAACAATGGGTACGGGACTACATGCACGTGTTCCAGCGGTATAGCAACCCTCTGAAGGGCGCCCGACTGCGCCAGTATCTATATGAAGGCGTGGAGAGATGGCATATGCCGAGGGTGGCGAGATTTGTGCCCGGCCTTGTCCATATTTCCCTCCTCCTATTCTTCTTGGGACTTGGCGATACGCTCCTTGCTACATATACGACTGTCGGTGTCACCACTATCATCCCGATTGCCATTTGCGGGTTTCCGTATGTCTTGAGTATCTTTGCTCCAGTCATAAATCCCCAATACCCATTCCGAAATCCGTTCACCAGCCTGATATGGTATTTGAAGCAGAAGGCAGATCCTCGACGCTACTTGGATCGCGCATCCGGTGGATCCCTCAAGGCTGTCAGCTCGAACTTATCCGAAGGACAGATGCAACTGGCGATGGAAGAGGGCGATGGACGCAAGGATCGCGACGTTCGGGCGATCCGATGGCTCATTCACAATCGAACAGAGGACGACGAGATGGAATCATTCGTGATGGCGATACCTGGTGCTTTTACCTCGAAATGGGGAATCGACGTATGGCGAAAGGCTTCTGAAGTGAAGCAATACGAAGACGCGGACTTTAGGCCAAATTACCCGACGGTCAGATCGCAGAATGATGCTGATCTTCCCATGTCTGTACTACCGCATCATCATTCTTCACCATCCCGTACTCGGCATCTTCCTGGTCTCATTCACCTTGAACGTATTTTCGGGACACAAATCGCGACCGGCAACCCTCGTGATGTGATGGCGACTCGATTAATACCTCGCCTTCCAAGTGATAGTCTCGCTCCCATCGATCCCTATGCAGATCTTGCTGTCCATGATCTCTGCAAGCGCGTACGACACCTAGTTGCGACATGCGATAACCCCAGTGTCTTCACAAACAAGGAATTGTGGCTCAAGCGTGCACGTGGATGCGTCGAGACGGCGGCATCACTCGTGTGCTGTGCTGATATCGAACCAGCACTGCTTGGAGACCTTAAAAATATAATTATTTCGCTGCGCAACGCAGTATACGCCACCGTGTCTCAAGCAGGTCACTTCTTGGTACCAGGATCCGATGGATTATTTTCTGTGCGCATGGATTGCCTATCCTTTGTGATCGTCAATCAAGCAATGAGAAATCATAATACAATAAAACTAGATGCGCATGCTGCGATCGAAGCGCTTTCTCGGTTTGGAACGGAAGATGACAGTGGACCATCAAACGGCGATGACAACAACAACGAAACTGCACTCAGGAATGCCCAAAAGATCGACGATTATTTCGAGAAAGCAAGACAATTTTGCGTGTACAGACTCCGTGGAGCATTCAGACCCAAGGCAGTGGAAACGACAGAAGAACAAGTGAGGGAGCTCCTGGAACGTGATCACGAGGATGACATCTCCATGCTCGAACACATCGCTCTTACAACTGATCGTGTGGTGGAGATTGATAAGGCGATCTCGAAGATCTGTGATTCGATCTTTGGCTTCGCCAATGGACTGATGGCTCAGGTGACTGGTGCACATTTCGATCTCTTCGAGACAGAACTCCTCGAGCCGATCCGATTCTTTGGTTCAAATGATGGAAGACCAAAATTCTCACCCCAGCTCGTATTCCTGCATCAGCGTCTTCGACTTCTATGCTCATATTCCTCCAAATTACGCGATATCATCGGGCAAAGAGGCAATGGCGCCTATAAAGACATTCTCGAGAATCTGGAGATTTTGTGGGGCGAATCGGACAACCGCAAGTGGTCGGCTGTTCACCGACGACATCTGATGGAACGACAACTATGGCGCCTGCAAGACATGCGTGACGGCGGCGGCTTTGGATTTTGGGTTGAATCTTTTCTCCTTGTGGCCACACATATACTATGCATACCATTGCCACCTGACGCCCAGTCTTCGCTTATTCTTGGATTGTTCAGAGTAGTCACATCCAACTGGAGGCGACATAAACATTCTATTGGGACACAACGTGTCATTCTTAACCTCATATGCGACATCGCTGTACCTGGCCGTGGTCTCCTGCTTCATCTCACATTCCCAAGATACATTACCGATGAAATTCTGGTATTGGCGGAGAATGTTTTGGAGGGGCAGTCTGGTTCGCATATCGATGAAGCAAGGAAGGAGCTGAAGGATGGGATCGAGGGGAAGGGCGGTGTCTTGGACGGTATCACGACCCAGTGGCCGATGTCAGTGGAAAGTCGTCTGTTTGCAGTAGAGGCAGTTAAGGTTATCTCTCGCTCGCGGGCTCCTGAGCCCACCTCATAGAGTACAGCCGAAATGGGTACAACTTTGACGGATGAGAGGTGACGGTGATACAGTATATGTATTCACATAAGTTACACCAAAATGTATCAGATGCTGCGCCTTACAAGTCCACCATCTAAATTGCGTCCCAATCTCACAGCGCCATCGCCTCGCTCTCAACCACCCATTAGAGCCTATCCAGCGCGAGTTCGGCGCGTACGAACAGCATCCCGTCCAGTCCCTCGATGGCGATGCCTTCGAGAGCCGATGCTGGCATCATCTAGTGCCACTGCGCGTCGTGCCAGCTTCGGCATGGACAGCATGAGCTCGTTCTCAAACCCGAAAAGCGCTCTAAATGACACGCGCTTCCGGCCTGCGCCAGACAATAGGGGCCCAAGCGATATTGGTGTCAACATGACTTGTCGAGGAGATCGTCTGAGATACTACCAGCCGAGTTTGAGAAAGAAAAAGTCCAAGAAGCTGTCATTACCGTTCGCACGCATGAATTGCGCGCATGCATACGACCACAGATGTGATAACGCAGATCGCATACCTTGATATCAGCCTCTCCTTGGCCGTTCGTCAAGTGGGCAACAGCTGAGTCTGCGGTAACATTGGCGCCGGCACCCAATGACCATTCACGACGCTTTAGGGACATTGCTGACCCGGAGATTAGACGCTGGTGGACATTCACGTTCCCCACGGAAAGATGCAGGATATAGTTATCATTCCGCCCGAAGCAAAACCCAAGCCAGATCCGCGACCAAAAAGAAAAAGAGCCCGATAATAATAGGAACTCCTCAACAATACTCCGCCAACTGGTATTATGAATGAACCCACCTACCTGCGCTACTTGCAAACCACACACGTCCTTTCGGCAGGATGATCGTCGTATGCGTAGGGCAGGCACGTGCCCAATACTAGCAACCTTCGCCTCATTGTCGAGTTCATAGGATGACGCGCCGGCGGCCATGAACGTCAGAGACCGCAGGCCCACGAACGCCTCTAGCAGTGGTGACGACGCAAGCAGGGTTTCCTACACACTCAACAAGGGATGGACGGAGAAAGGAATGGACGTACGAGGTAATATTGTTGTACGAGTGCCACGGTATGCAGTGCCTCGAGATGAGGGAGGCGCGTTGCGAGATGTGGGAACAGCTCGTTCGGAGCTGACGCGTCGACAATGAGGATCGTGAGGTGTCGAAAGGGTATCGGCGTGCACGCTAGCACCTCAACGCGCGATATCCATATTCCGAGAAGAGCGAGAGGGAGATGCCCTACACGGGCCGCGGCGCGATCAGTTGCATCGGCACCAAAAGTCAGTCCTACAGTAGGTAGGTGGAGGAAACTAAGAGGTGACAGTACCTCGAAGAGGGTATCTGGGGCCACATGCACGGAGCAGAATGTCTCGAGGTGCGGTAGTGTGGATGGCTGGAGTATGAATAGGCTCGAAGAGCATATGGTCATGCCTCGCAGGGAGAGGTCGCGGATCTCACGCTGTGACTAAAGGAAAGCAGCCAAATCCGGGTCTAGCCTGTCGTCAAGTCAACTCCTCCGTTCGGCGTTCGCAGATAAAGCGAAACGGGATGGCCCATGCGACGCGCACCTGATGGACGTCTCAAAGGAGTGCAGACCGAAGGGTGCATGTCGCGGGAATATCCATGCGAAGTTGCGAACGCGCGAGGTTTGTTCTCGTGCACTGAGACCTCCGAGTCCACGATTGAAGTGCGTAGACGCGGGAGCAAGCTTAGTACTTTGGTTGTGAGCACCTCGAGCGTGAATAGAACCCTGTTCTCGGAAACGTTGACCTTGAGCGTTTGACGAGCTCGCACTGCGCCGCGAGGGCATTTGCAAGCGACAGGAGACACGCGGAGACGAGCGTGGGAACTCGCCGAGCTTGCGATACAATACTTGCCTGGTGATGGAACTTGACTGAGGAGTTCATTTACGAGGACCAAAGGATTTCAAGGCCAGGAAATATATGATAATTGTAGATATGAGTTTCAAGGGAAGACGGTCATCGTTGCACTGTGGTCGATAGCAAGGCCAGCTTAGGCATCGTCCCACATGTCGTACGGAATCGGATCGGGCCGAAGTGGTGGCACGTGCTCGTTCCTCTAGCACGACCCCTACGCTCCTTCCTTCGTGTTTGAACAGCAACCTGTCTGACGTTCCATCTCTCTTCCCTCTTATCCCTAAGTTGTACACCTTATAATGACAAGGAAAACCCGGAGAAGAAATGAATCTCGGGGTTCTGATGTTGAGGCTCAACCCGGTGACGAAGGTGTGCGGCATGACGTATCTTGTATTCTCCGCTCACCCTTCTTTACAGACAAAGAGCTTAGATCGAGAGGTACATATGAAATGAACATTCACACATCTGGACGAAAGAGCCGAGCTTCAGGAGCAACTGGAAGTGATGCACCGGTCCAGGAAACAGACCGCAGAGTCGAGGCAAGCTCATCCGACTGGGCTGTGGGGGCCCTGAATGATAGTCCCTCTGACTCTGGTGAGCACATCACTTTATCCGAGTAGCGCCGATAAGTTTGGGGTCTAACACGTTCGAAACATACAGGCGAAAACGATCAACCACATTCCTCCGAAATGCCTCACATGATTGGCGATTTCGACGACAGTGCCAATGCCATGTGGTCCCTTCACCTGGGTGAAGCAAAGAGCAACGATGAAGCTCGGATCAATTCCCTCAAAGATGATATGGACAGTGTCCTCATATTCGTGCGTGTCTAAATTTCATTTTCTTACCCAAGCTCATGCATTGTCGTCCAGGCCGGTTTATTCTCTGCTGCCCTCACTTCCTTTCTTATCGATAGCGTTAACAACCTTCAAGTCGACCCAGCACAGCAGATGGTCTACTATCAGCAACAGAATGTCGCACTACTCGCCCAGATCTCCAACCAGATTTCCTCTATCGTCCCACAGGTTATAATCCCATCCACTCTACCTCCGCCATACCCCGCTTTCAGCCCAAACCCCTCTGATGTACGGGTCAACGTCTATTGGTTCATGAGCCTAGTCTTCAGTCTTTCCGCCGCGCTCCTCGCAACGCTCGTCCAACAATGGGTACGGGACTATATGCACGTGTTCCAGCGGTATAGCAACCCTCTGAAGAGTGCCCGACTCCGCCAGTATCTATATGAAGGCGTGGTGGGACGGTATATGCCCAGGGTGGCGAGATCTGTGCCAGGCCTTGTCCATATTTCCCTCTTCCTATTCTTCTTGGGGCTCGGCGACACCCTTCTTTCGGTATACACGACTGTTGGCGTCACCACTATCATCCCGATTGCCATTTGCGGGTTTCTGTATGTCTTGAGCATGTTTGCTCCAGTCATGAATCCCCAATCACCATTCCGAAACCCCTTCTCCGGCTTGATATGGTATTTGAAGCAGAAGGTACATCCGCGGCGCTACTTGGATCGTGGTGGACTCCTCAAGGCTGTCAGCACGAACTTATATGAAGGACAGATGCAGCTGGCGATGGAAGAGTGCGATGGACGCAAAGATCGCGATGTTCGGGCAATCCGATGGCTCATTCACAATCGAACAGAGGACGACGAGATGGAATCATTCGTGATGGCGATACCCGGCGCTTTTACATCGAGATGGGGAATTGACGTATGGCGAAAGGCTTCTGAAGCAAAAGACGCAAACCTCAGGCCGGATCACCTGACAGTCGGACCGCGGAATGATCTAGATCTTCCCGTCTCGCATCACCGCTCCCCACCTGTCCGTCATACCTGTCATCCTCTTCGCCTCCTTCAACCCCTTGGACGTATTTTTGGGATACGGATCGTAAATGATACCCCCCATCACGTGACGGCGACTCGGTTAATGTCTCGCCTCCCCAGAGATAACGCACCACCCGATGATCCTGGTACACAAGATCTAGCCATCTACGATCTCTGTCATCGTGTACGGCACCTAGTTAAGACATGCGATAACTACAGCGTCTTCACAAACAAGGAATTGTGGCTCAAACGTGCACGTGGATGCGTTGAAACAGCGGCATCACTCGTCGTTTGCGCTGATATCAATCCGGAGCTGTTTGGAGATCTTGGAAGGCTACTGCGTCCACTGCACGAATCCACCTTGGGTGTCCACACAGCACCGGGAACGGACGGGTTATTCGTGGTACGCTTGGAATGCCTATCGGTTGTGATGGTCCATCAGGAGTTGGGAAGTCATGAAGGGATAAAGCTGCATGCACATGCTGCTATCAAGGCCCTTTCACGGTTCGGAAAGGAAGACAATGGCGAACAAATTAACGATATCACTGACGACGAAGATGCACTCAAGAATGCCCGAAGGATTGACCATTATTTCGACATCGCAAGGCAATTTTGTGTGTACGAACTCCGTGGCGCATTCAAACCTTCAGAGGCGGGAACGGCGACGGATGAGCAGGCGAAGGAGGTCCTGGCACGTGATCATGAGTTCAACATCTCCATACTTGAACGCGTCACGCTCGAATTGGACCACATTGCGATCATCGATAGGGAGATCTATAACACTACGTATCCCATCGGTGCCTTTGCTAGTGGCTTGATTTCGGGCTTGCGCGGTGCACGTTTCGATCAGCTCCAGACAGAGCCCATCATTCAGCCGATCCAATTCTGTGGTTCAACCGATGAAAACCCGACATTCTTACCCCAGTTCATATTCCTACATCAACGCTTTCGACTTCTATGCTCCTATTCCTCCGGATTACGCGACATTATTAACGGACAAGAAAATGGCACCTATAAAGACCTTCTCGAGAGTCTGAAGATTTTGTGGGGCGAGTCGGACAAATATAGTAGGTGGTCAAGTGTTCACCGACGACATCTGATGGAACGACAACTATGGCGTTTGCAAGATCTTCGTGACGGCGGTGGCTTCGGATTTTGGGTCGAATTTTTTTTTCTTCAAGCCGGACAACTAATACTCCTACCGCTGTCACCCGATGCTCACTCCGCCCTTATTCTTGGAACGTTCAGAGCCATCACATCGAATTGGAGGCAACACAAATATTGTATTGGGACGCAGCGTGTCATTCTTAACCTCATCTGCGACATTGCTACACCTGACCGTGGCACCTTATCTAATACCACATTCCCAAGATACATCACTGACGAACTTCTGGATTTAGTGGAGAACATTGTGGAGGGGCAGTCTGGTCCACATATTGATGAGGCAGTGAAGGAACTGGAGGAGGTTATTGAAGACCAGGACAACGATGTGCAGTGGCGTACGGCGTTACGTCTAATTAGGGCAGAGGTGGTCAGGGTTATCTCTCGCTCGCGAGCTCCTGCACCAACTTTGTAGAGTAGTCTGAATGACGAATCGAATGTTCAAAAGATGCGAAGCCAAAACCCAACCCAAAATAGTCTATAAATTGATTGTTCCGTTTCCCTTTGACTAAGAGATGTGAAGATGGTTTCATATTTGTTACAACAAAGTGTATCAGTGGTCAAAAGCGTCCAAGCTGCACCCTTGCCCGCGCCAGTCTCGCACCGTGCCCATTCAACATCGGGATACCGTCCCGATCTCAGCGGCCAGAGCCTCGTCGTCTCACCCTCATCCCCCCATCCGAGCGCGAGTCAAGCGATGCGCTCAAACAGGATCATGCGCAGTCTTTCGTTTCCTTCGAGCCCTCGAGCCGGCACCATCATCCCCTCGCCGCTATCAGGAAAGGCAGAAAAGTGCCCCAGTGCGCAGGCACCAGTGAACAGCAAGTCCACGAGGGCTCGCGCTGTCCTAGCTTTCACTAGGCGCTCCGAGTCTAGACCGGTGACCGTCTGTATATGAGGGTAAAGCTTCGATATACATCGAATATCATATATAGGCTGGTTACGAGCCTACTAGTCCATGAGGACGAAAAGTTCGCTGGATCACGTGCGGCCATGCGTTCTCGGGCGCCTGCACCAGCAGCTCCACTGGCAGCAGGAGCATACAGCTGCGCGTCTGTCCCTGCGTAGAAGACCGCAAATTCATTTTTAACGGGCTTGGAACTTTCCAACAAACGCTTCTTGTACATGCGCAATTTACGAAGGCTGAAAAAGGGTCGCATGGCTTTTTAAACCAATGGCGTAGGACCTCAAGAATAGCCTGGGCGCCTTCGTGAGTCCGTCCAAGCAAGCCAAGGCCCAAGGGAACCACGGGCAGTCGATATGAGAGATCGTCTGACATACTACTGGCGAAAGTTTCGCGAGAAGACTTGTTCCAAGAAGTGTTGGTGCCGATTGAGCGCGCATAACTCCAGTATATGTAGTCTTGTAGATGACCGCAGATCTGATACAGTAACGGAAGTTGGATGCTGTGATACCAATCCCTATTGTATAGCCAAGCCTTTCCTGTCAAGCTACTACAGTAACTCACTGCAGTAACTTACTGCGCCGACATTGGCCCCAATCACGGCGCTCAAATGACGTAGCAGACGGAGGGATTTGGCATTGGTGGACATGTTTCCGACAAATAGATACAGGGTACACTTGTCATTATTTTTTCGTCCACCGACATAAGAAAATCATTTTATATCAATCATGAGACACGGCTGCCACAAGAGCAAGAACCAAACCAGATCCTCAGCTAAACAAAGAGCCCAATGACGAAAGGAACCCGCCAACCCGCGCTACTCGCAGACCACACATGCCCATTGAAGAGTACAATAGTCATGAGCGTTGTAAAGGCATGCTCATAGTGCTTGGAAACGCTATAGTGTGGTACAAGGGTCACAATGTGTAGCCTGAGTGCCATTAGGTGCGGAAAGCGCCTGGCGAGCTGCAAAAACAGGTCGTCGGGCACCGACGCTTGACAATGAGAATGACATTTGAAGACGGGGAAGATGTAAACGTCCACGGACGCACCTCAAGAGCATTATCCATGCTCGAGGAAAGGTGAGAGCGAGATCATTCCTGAATACGATACAGTACGATCACGTGCTTTGTCGCTGACGCAGTTGGGACTGGGCAGCGTTAGGGTACGGGTACACGAGCATTGACCGAAACTTCCTGGGGGGCGGGAGCATGGATGGATGGGATAGGTTTATGATCATACTGCGCGGCGGCCATAAGTGGCAGACCACGGACGGCCACTGGAGGTTTTGAGGGAGGTGCCATTCTAGATCAAGCCAAGGAGGGTCCACGTCAACTCCTCTGGTTGACGTCGAGACGAGATCGAAGAAAGGAGAAAGAACAGGCAGAAAAAAGACCCTGAGCAAGGCAAAGAGAGCGACAGGGTAGTTGTCGAACGCAAAACAGACGATGGGCTCGAGACGCACACCTGATCCTGGGATACTCATTGGGAGCGAAAGTCAATTATACAGAAAGTCGAGTCGGTGGAAGGGGTTGGGGGTCTCGAAATCCTCGCGACCGTGGGCGGACGCTCCTAGAGGAAACTGGTGAGAGTCGAGAATGAGTGGGGGCCTCTAAGAGAGGAAGGCCGTTATGTGAGGTTTGGCAGCACAAGGAAAGTTCGAAGGAACGATTGATGAGACAGAACTTCGGTGCTAGCAGAGAAGACACACCTACGCCGCGCCATCCGTTCGTTCCCCAGACTACAGCCCTGAGCATTCTTCTCTTGTTCGAAAATCAACGTTCCTCCTTCTTATCTTCAAGTTGTATACCTTTCAATCCCAAAGGAGAAGAAAATCACGAGGTGCATATCTTGAGGCTCAGCCAAGAGACGAAGGTGTGTGATACGCCCAGTTGTATACTTCCCGCTTACCTTGCTTTACGAAGAAGTTAGGGGGAAACGTGCTTATGAAGTGGACACAGACACGTCTGGACGTAATGCAGATGCTTCGGGAAGTAATGCGCCTGTGGGGGAAACAGTCGAAGCAGTTCTGGAAGGCTCGTCAGCTCAGTCGCAAGCGGCGGCCCAGAACGACGAACCCTTAAACTCCGGTGTGCATAGAACTATATCCTAATAGTACTGATAAGTTCGTGGTATAACACGTTCAAAACACAAAGGCAAAAACGATCGGCCCCTTGACGAGAGAACTCCCAGCGAGATCGCCCAACCAATTTCTTCCGAAAACGGGCTTGAGGTTTACGCGGGTAAACTGCGCGGCAATAGGTGGCAGATCACGAACTGCGAGTGTCGCCTTCGGGACCAAATGTAGACCAAGCCAAGGAGAGCCTGCGGTTTCTCCTCCATTCAGAGACGAAGCGAGAACAGGGAAAGAAGAAACAGAACTGAAAACTGAGCTGCGCGGACAGTATGACACGGCAGCAGCTAAATGGAAAGCAGACGACGTGCTCGAGACGAGCCCCTGATAAGATATAAACTTCCCGGGAACATTAATTGGTGTCAAGATTTATATATACTCAAAGCTGACTAGGTATCCAGTAGAAGGGCCCAATCAGGGATGAGGTCACGACGAGAGTCTCCGAGGCGAGGTCCACTCCCAGAGGAAGCTGATGCCGTGAAAGTCGGGAATAGGTGGGTGATGCCAAAGAAACCCGTTATGTGAAGGGTGTGCGAGGCAGGGGGCAGTTCGAAGGAACTTCAAGTTGATGAACACATCGGGAAGGCGGCTTTTCTGAAAGAAGAGAAGACCATCCCGGGCCGCGCCATCCGTTCCAAGGACGACAACAGTAAGTTCCTTTAAGTTACTTGCGGACGCCTGTCCCTCTTTTCCTCGAACATCAACCTGTCACGTTCCTCTGCCATTTGATTTTCAGGTTGCACATCTTTTGATGAAAAACAAATCTCGAGGTTCTGATCTTGAGTCTCAGCCAGGTGACAAAGGTGAGCGTTACGACATTTCTTGTGCTCCCCGCTCACTCTTCTTTAACAAAGAGAGAGATGCCTATGAAATGAACAACCACAAGTCTAGACATGAGAGTTTAGCCTCGGAAGCCATTGGAAATAATGCCAGTGTCAGGAAAGCAGATGGTGAAATTCAGGCAGCCTCGACAATTCAGGCGCAGGTGGAGATCGAGAACTCCAACTTTGGTGAGCACAGCACTTTATCGAAGTAGATGACTTTTGAGTCTAACACATTAAAAAAATACAGGCGAAACAGATCGTCCTTGTGAGGATAGAACTCCTAGCGACATCACCCAACCACATCCCTCCGAAATGCCTCGCATGATTGGCGACTTCGATGACAACGCCAATTCCTTGTGGTCCCTTCACCTCGGTGAAGCAAAGAGCTATGATGAAGCCCGGATCAATTCCCTCAAAGATGATATGGACAGTGTCCTCATATTCGTGCGTGTCTAGATCTCATTTCTTCCCCAAGCTCATGCATTGTCGTCCAGGCCGGTTTATTCTCCGCTGCCCTCACATCCTTTCTTATCGATAGCGTTAACAACCTTCGAGTCAACCCAGCACAGCAGATGGTCTACTATCAGCAACAGAATGTCGCCCTACTTGCTCAGATCTCCGAGCAGATTTCCTCCATCGTCCCACAGGTTATTATCCCATCCACTCTACCTCCGCCATATCCCGCTTTCAGCCCGAAACCCTCTGATGTCCGGGTTAACGTCTATTGGTTCATGAGCCTGGTATTCAGTCTTTTTGCCGCGCTCCTCGCTACACTCGTTCAACAATGGGTACGGGACTACATGCACGTGTTCCAGCGGTATAGCAACCCCCTGAAGGGCGCCCGAATCCGCCAGTATCTATATGAAGGCGTGGAGAGATGGCATATGCCGAGGGTGGCGAGATCTGTGCCCGGCCTTGTTCATATTTCCCTCCTCCTATTCTTCTTGGGACTTGGCGATACGCTCCTTGCTGCATGCACAACTGTCGGCGTCACCACTATCATCCCGATTGCCATTTGTGGGTTTCTGTATATCTTGAGCATGTTTGCTCCCGTCATAAATCCGCAATACCCATTCCGAAATCCATTCACCGGCCTTATTTGGTATTTGAAACAGAAGGTGCACCCTCGACGGTACTTGGATCGTGCATCTGGTGGATTCTTCAAGGCCGTCAGCTCAAACGTATCCGAAGGACAGATGCAACTGGCGATGGAAGAGTGCGATGGACGCAAGGATCGCGACGTTCGGGCGATCCGATGGCTCATTCACAATCGAACAGAGGACGACGAGATGGAATCATTCGTGATGGCGGTACCTGGCGCTTTTACTTCGAAATGGGGAATTGACGTATGGCGAAAGGCTTCTGGAATAAAGCAATATGAAGACACGGACTTTTCGCCGAATGACCCGACAGTCAGATCGCGGAGTGATGTAGATCTTCCCATGTCTGTTCTACCATATCATCGTTCCTCACCTTCCCGTCATCACACTCGACATCTTCCCGGCCTCCTTCACCCTCTTCGACATATTTTCGGGAGACGAATCGCGACCGACAACCCTCGTGATGTGACGGTGACTCGATTAATGCCTCGTCTTCCAAGTGATAATCTCGCTCCCGTCGACCCCTATGCAGATCTTGCTATCTATGACCTCTGCGAGCGCGTACGACACCTAGTTGGGACATGCGATAACTACAGCATCTTCACGAACAAGGAATTGTGGCTCAAGCGTGCACGTGGATGTGCTGAGACGGCGGCTTCGCTCGTGTGCTGTGCTGATATCAAACCAGCACTGTTTGGAGATCTTGAAACGCTACTTCTTCCACTGTATAACGCCAACTTGCGTCAAGCAGGTTCCTACAGGGCGCCAGGATCCGATGGGTTATTCACTGTGCGCTTGGAATGCCTATCCTTTGTGATCGTTGTTCAAGGAATGAGAAATCATAATACGATAAAACTAGATGCGCATCTTGCTATCCAAGCCCTCTCTCGCTTCGGAACGGAAGATGATGGTGAACCGTCAAACGATGGCGACGACGACGAAATCGCACTCAGGAATGCTGTTACGCTCAGACCCTCAGCCAACCTACAAGCAGCGCAAGTGTCTGCATGAACACTGGAAGAGTTGCTATGATTACCCAGAAGCGCATACCTGGGAGTCACGTGCACAAGAAGACGTCGAAGATGAAGAGGCCGTACGCGCACTCGTGACGGCAGAAGACGATAGCTACCTCGCGTATGACGAGGCGTGCAGGATCCGCCAGTTCGTGAGTGACTTAATGACTCGCGAAGGTACCCCAGATACTGGCAGGACGGTTACCACAGGACGGATGAGGGTCACGTGACAAGGTCATGTGAGGTACCCCGGGTCACGGGATCTGACCTAAGCAATAAGCCAGGGGGGCGCGCAAGGATGGAATTGTCCCAGGCCACAGTACGTATCTGGCCTAACTCATAACTCAGGGGACGTTAGAAGAAGCCATGGAATTGGCGGAAGACAGTTGTGTCCCGAAGACGACCAACGACGACGGATATCGATCGTGCGGTGTAAGACCCGAGGCCTGAACGCTGGACGAACTCAGCGGGCCGCGCCTTGTAGTTGGGACGCACTCCAACGGGCCAGGTTTAATCCCCTTTCGGGTATGTGTTCAAGATGGATTAGTCCAAGGAGCGCCTGTGTTAGCGCCGGAGCCGTTGCTTATTGATGCAGTATTATTGGCTGACGGATGACATTTATCATTGTGATTACTGATTGCTTAGTGTCGCTTAGTCGCGTACTTACTCATGCTTTGTGATGCTTGGACATTCACTTACTCATTTGCTTACTGATGTGATTAGACATTCGCTTATTGATGTGTAAGTCATCCTTTGTGATCTTACTCATACTATATGTGTCGGTCTCATACCTTGATGGACTCTTACCTCTTATGGTTGTAACTGTTTACTATATATACTATACGAGCTGCGCTATAGTTCGCTAGCTTAGTTGTCTTGAAACCCACCTGTACTACTCTCAGGGAATTCAGACAGTCTTGAAGCAGAGTCATTGTTCAGTGTGACTTTCTTGTTGCCAACTTAATTGTTAGGCGTTGCCACTTGAAACGAACCTCAAGTTAGGCGGTATAAGGGGACCATATTGGTTATTCGCCCTTTACAAGTCACTCAAGTCGTTCCTGAGTTCAGAAGCCGTGCGCTTTGCTCAGAAGTGAAGCAAGGAAGACCCATCGGATCCAAGTCGGATCAACGTTCAGTGGGAACGTAACATTACAACTAAGCTCTATTCTTCCTTCTTTCAAACAAATCGTTCACCCCGTCGATACATGCAGCAGATAGCGCTATTCTTTATAGCTGCTTTTATATTCAAGAAGCTTGTCCCTCGCGCAACCCATTTGCCCTGTACCACCTGCAACAAGATCACGCCTCGCGGTCGACTAGACTATACCGGCGAGTGCGAAAGGTGCTTTGAAGACAGACTACAAGCGGAGGGATATTGGCAAGTACGCGGACGCTGCACAGATGCCCTTTACGATGGGACAGTTGACCCCGACGACCTCGATGAGCATGCCGAGGATTGAAGAAGCGAAACGAAGACTGGTTAGCCGTACACCCCGAAGAAGTACGCGCGTAGAAGAAGCTGAGTTATTCGAAAGTTGGTGGGCACAGATCGCGGCTGACCTCAAGATGGAGGAGACATTCAGCAAAGAAGACCTCTCAAAAACACGCCGGTCGTTGGAACTTTGGCAGTCAGCAGTGGAAGCCACGATTCGGGAGAAGGTCATGAGTGAGGTGGTTCACACGCTGAGTCCTGACCACTCTCAACAGCCATCGCCATTTACGGACGATGAGGAGGAACACGCAGAAGAACCCGACGAACAGTGGTTCCAACAAGATGAAGAAGAAATGCCTGAGGAGGCGGAAGAATACCTAGAAGAAAAGAAGACATCAAAAGGACCACCCTCTTGGTATGATGAGGGATGGTGCGGCCCCTGGGAAGGTGGCGACGATGCACGCGAAGAAGAAACGCCTGACGAGGCTGAAGAATACGTAGAAGACTTTAGCGACACGCCTGAGGAGGCGGAAGAATACCTGGAAGCGCCTGAGGAGGCAGCAGAATACCTACCGAAGAAACCATGGCGAGAAGCTCCCGCATGGTACGACGAAGGTTGGTGTGGCCCTTGGGAAGGGGGAGCCACCTTCACAGAAGAACAAGAGCCTGAGGAGGCGAGAGAATACCTCGAATTGCCAGAAGAATGGAACACGCGCCAGTGGGAGGCACCAACGAACACACCCTCCCCATGGCACCAACGAACACACCCTCCCCATGGCACCAACGAACACACCCTCCCCATGGCAGCAACAAGTCGACGCCGCGCATCAGGCGCTGGCCCAGTATCACGCAGCAAACGCGCCGGTCCCAATGGACTCAAGCGCAGGAAGGAGCCGTGTCAGGCGAAGAGCCCCGGCTAGGATCAGAAGAGAGGGTCCCTCGGTGGACTTACGAGTATGTTTCCATTGTGGTATGGAAGGACATATTCGCCCGCAATGCCCCAACAGAGACAAGCCGCGCTGTCGTGCGCGTGCAGAAGAAACCCCGCCATGTGAAGGCGCGCAAATCGAAGAAACCAAAGAAGAAAGCCCTGAAGAATGCCTGCGAGATGCATGGCAAAGGATCAGGAAGGCGCAAGTCGCGCAGAAGAAAAGTCGCCAGGACGGCCGCACAGTGCGCTTCAACGCGCAGAAAGAAAGCAAGGAGTTCAAGAGGGGAGATGTAGCGTTATCACTTGACGCTTGTTCGACTTGAACCGATCTGTGACGTGATACTCGAGTATATGGATGAATCTTGACTGACACGGGCAACTTAGCTAAGTTGCACAGCCACTAGGTCGCTTGGTAGACACTAGGGTATCCCGAGGGATAAGCTTCAATCGACTGATTGGAATAACGCAAATGGAAGAAGAGGAAGACGATAGTGATGATTCAAGAAGACCAAGCTGGAGAGTCTTGGTCTTCACTACACGACTTATATACAGTTACACGCTGGCTTTAAAGCGCAGCTTGGAATACTGAACCCTAGTACACCTATCCTAGTAATGAGTCACTATCTATCCTGAAACACTGGCGAACCCAAATGCCGGCAACGCGTAAGTGTCCATGACTAATAAGGGCTTACTATCGTAGTCATAACCGAGTAGTAAGCGTCCCGAACTCCGAGAACTCGTAATGATGATGATCGTTAGTCCGTAACATGTCAAACCGTGACATTACCCCTTTTTCAGGTAGAACGTCCTCGTTCAAACACCCAAGGAATAATAGTCGCACCTCGACAAATCGAAACCTCCTGATCCATGATCCGCTGTAGTCCATTAGCCCCCTCTAGCCGACGCGTACACTTCCTGACTTCGTTACCGACTACATACTGCTCATTTTCTAGAGCAGTAATGCGTTCCGCTATTTCGGAGTACCGACTGGTGACAGCCCGGTATCGAAGGACCTCCGCCCATAGCGACCGATCAGGGATCTGCCCCATGGCCATGTCGACCCCTTGGCGATCACCAAAATCCTGTCGCAAGTACCGCAATTGGTCATGCGTGTAGTGGCGGTCGTTATCCACGTTATCGAAATCAGGAGCTGCGTGGACTTCACCTTGTTGGATCTCCCCTCCCTTCTTCATGCATCCGTAGACAATAGGGTTGTTGCCAGGCATCACGTGAATGTACTTGGCGACAGTGATATGACCATTCTCGGTCATACGGAAGTTAATAAACCTGGGAGGAATATTTAGTTCAAAACCGTCGGGGGCGTCAGCTTTGTCTCGAGCGCGCTGTTGGTCAGCTGGAACTCCGCCTCCTCGGTAGTCAGGGAAGCAAGGGCTTTCCTTTGACGCTCCCACACCAGCTCTTCTTCCTCGTCTCGCCCTCCTCGGCACAAGTGGTATCCCTTCATCCTGGGACTCCGATACTTGGTGGGGATCTTGATTTTCTTTGTCTGAATCGGGCTCTCGAGCTCGGAGGGTGGCACGGATGTGAATACCCCAGGACGTCGCGGGGTCCATGATGACATTGGTAGGGGGGTCGACGTTAATATATCGAGGCGTTGGCGGCGGAGGGATTTTGACGGGGTCGTTGTTACATGTACAATTGTAGATGAGTTGTCCGCAATCGTAGTGGATGTGGGAGTCGTCGGCGTCAGGATGGCCTGGACATGACAAGGCGGTTTGCTTACAACTTCCACAAACTCTGACCATGTCACTGAGGTCGGAGCCGCTTGGAATCTTGATAAGCGTTTGTGGAACAATGAGATTCTCGACTTGAGTAGGAACTCCCTCCTCCACCTCCGATTGGTCTTCCTCCAATCTTCCAGTATCGTGTCCGCATACATCAGGGGTTTCGGGGATGACGTCCCCGGGTTCGATGCATCGGAAGGCAGCGGCGATCTCGGCATAAGTGGGTTGAGTAACGGTGGGAAGATGGTAAGACGTTTGTGAGTTAGGGGAGGCAACAGTGGGGGAAGTAGTCATTGTTCGTCGAAGGAAGAACTGATGTGCTTCATCCAGTGAATGGCCTGTCTTTATACGTGAGGGAGTAGAATTCAATGTCCGTTTGAACTCAGCTAAGGCATCAGGGGCATGTACGTCAGTGGCGTTGACCCACTGCGACTCCGAGTCTGGGTACCCCTTCCATTTGATAAGGAATTGTTTGCGCCTTGTTCTGCCGAATTGCCGTTGGTCTAGAATCTTCTCAATTTCGTATTCCTCTTCGCCATCGATTAATTCAGGGGGAGGTCTTGGGAAATTTGGTCCATGAAAGGAAGTCTCTCGATAGGGGGTGAGAAGATCGATGTGAAACACGTCATGAATGCTCCATTTGGTGGGTAATTCCAATCGATAATTGACAGGAGACATCACCTGGATGATCTGGAACGGTCCATGTCGTTTGGGCGCAAGCTTGGCGCTTGGCTGATGCGTCCTCAGATGACGTCCTTCTAGCCATACACGATCCCCGATTTGGAATTTGGGCGTATCTTTATGTGATACCCATGACTTCTGGGCTTTGATAATTTGTTTTTGAGCGTGTTCCCGTGCCTGTTTGAACTGATCAAGGCGCAACGCCACTTGTGGCATAGGACTGGGCGTTGAATTCCAATCAGCACGAGGATTATGCCCCATTAATAGGAAGAATGGAGACTGCCCTGTGGCTTCGTTAGGCCAATTGTTATGCGTAAACTCTGCTATTGGAAGATAAAGATTCCAATTGTTACGATCGTGGTCTGACTTAGACCCTACACGCGATGGCGAGTAACGTGACTTAGCAGGTTATGTCAACACGCGAAGGTGTGACGATTTCCAAGGACACCTGAAAGTGCCTTCCTAAGGGAGCGAACGGACTTCTGAGAAGAGGGAAGCCGAATGGATTGGAGAAGAGTACAAGAGAGTCAAGCTATCGACCACAACAGTCGATAGCCACCTTATATCCTATCTTGACTGTACGCCTTCATCAGCGATACAGCCACTACTACTAACGCTTGATAATCGTCCACTAATACTAACGCCTCAACTACTACCCATCAGTCATCGTACAGTAACAGTATCAGTAATCCACATCGTAAGTAATGAGTCAGCCAACAGCCATCAGTCACCAGGTAAGAGTAAGCGTCCCCTAGATCACGTCCCATCGCTTATGGGTTAGGTCAGATACGTGTTATGACCCGGGACGTAACATCACCCCCTTTACAAGGGTGAGCGCCCACGCTCCACAACCCAATTAGTCACCGTGGTGAGCCCCACATCCGTCTCGTGTTCGTTGCGTACCCGCCTGAGAGCGTGTGCGCGCCCAAGTCGCCGTGATGAGTGCATGGCCCGGTCGATGTGGACAAATACATCGTCCTCCAACTTCTTGATGGCCTGCTCGAGCTCGGCGATGACCTCCATGGATGCGCGGTAGCGCCTTACCTCGGCTTGGAGGGATATGTCCCCTAGCCGGGCGAGGGCCTCGTCTACCTGTCGCTTTCCACGGAAGTCAGCGCGAAAATAGCCGAGCTCTTCGCGAGTGTACTCAGCTGCAGGGCCCATGTCTCGGCATGGTTCGGCGTGGATATCGGCTCGGTAGATGGGGGAGTATTTCCCCATCGTCCCGAATACCTCGGGGTTGTCCAACATGCGGGTGCGTACGTACTTAGCGGGAATTCGTCGCCCTTCGTGCTCGATGACCATGGGCACCCAGTTCATCCCGTTGTTGAGGACGAACCCGCCTGGGGTAGGCGATACGGCACGGAGAGGGCGCCTCGTCGCATACGTTTGGCGCGTAGCGAAGGGCGATGGATCGCTCCCTTCCCTTGTATAGGGGGGGAGACCGCGCGCTTCATCTCCCTGTTCCGCCGTTGGTCCGTAGACAACAGCAATTGCAGGTGATCGGCGCGTCTCATCATCGGTTTCTTCGGCAATGGTGTGGACTTGGGGAGGTATAGGTAAGGGAGCGCAGTGGCAATAGTTGGGGGGGTTGTCGCATTGGACGCAGACAACCCTGGCGGCACGGTAAGACTCGTCGCTGCTGTCGTCCTCGTCTTCGCTATCGGTGGCGTCGACAGCTGTGGTGGCGAGTGAGGCGTTGGAAGTGTTGACGCTACCAACGACGGTGGTAGTGAGAGAGGTGGCGGACTGTACGAAACTTGCCTCGTTAATAGGTGTATCCTCATCCTCCTCTCCGCTGCCGTCCTCTTCACTACCTGATCCATCCTCCATGAGGTCATTACCTCCTTCAATAGGCCGTACTCCCTCCTCATCGTCCTCCATTCTTCCGCTTGCTGGAGTGGGGAATCGCCTGCGAGCCTCGGCCAGGTCCCGGGCGGCTTGGTCTCGTTCAGCGACGGCTCTGACATGTTCGAGGGCCGAACAGAGTTGATCGTCGACGTTGTTGTTGTGATCGTAGGTTTCAAGTGTGTCGACGTGGGGGATGGTGATCTCGTCAATGTTGATAGTGGAGAGAGGGACATAGGCCATTGAGTTGGATGGTGCGGAGGGTGATGGTGTTTCTTCCATCGTTGCAGCTGCTTTTATGTGAGTTTCAGCTGTCGGGTTTAATCGTGAGAACTTCCTTATCTCTTCCTCCGCATGGACGTCGTTCCATGGGACCCACTGATTTTCCGATTCCGCGTATCCCTTCCATTTGATGAGATAGTGAAGTTTGCGCCCTCGTCCTGTCCTTCTAGAGGCTATCACCTTTTCGACCTCGTATTCTTCCACGCCTTCAACCAATTCTGGTGGTGGGCGTAGATAGTTTACGCCGTGCATACGTGTTTCTTTGTAAGGTGTGAGTAAATCTGTGTGAAACACGTCATGTATCTTCCATTGCGGGGGTAACTTAAGCCGATAATTCACAGGGGACATCACCTGAACAACCTCAAATGGTCCTTGTCTTCTGGGCGCAAGTTTGGCGGCGGGTTGATGAGTTCGTAGATTGCGCCCATCTAGCCAGACTTGGTCTCCTAGTACGTATTTGGGCGTATCTTTGTGTTTGACCCATGACTTCTGGGCCTTTATCATGTTTTCCTGGGCGCTCCGACGGGCTTCTGTCAATTGCTCCAGTCTGCTAGACACACTAGGCAGGCTGATTGTCCCTGGCGCCCATTTATCTCTGGGGTGATATCCCATGAGCGTGTAGAACGGGGTTTGTTTTGTGGTGCTGCTTATCGCGTTATTGTGAGCGAATTCTGCTAAAGGTAACTGCGCAGCCCAGTTATCTTGATTTTCGTTAGTCCACAATCTGAGGTACTGTTCCAGCCACTGATTAGTACGCTCTGATTGCCCGTCCGTCCTCGGGTGATAGGCTGTCGATATATTTTGCTGGATGTTGAGGGTCTTGCAAAGCTCCCTCATGAATTTTGCCGCGAATCGAGGGTCTCGATCGCTGATGATCTTGCTTGGGAGTCCGAACCGAGGGAGAACCTTTTGAGCGTATAATATCGCGGTTTCTTCTCCTGTCATTGCTTCTCGACAGGGCAAGAAGATCGACGCTTTGGAACAATCGTGATCTGTGATTGTCAGAATCGAGTCGTACCCATCTGATGGTGGTAACTTAGTTATGAAATCTATCGCGATAACCTCGAATGGATTGGCTCCTAATCGCGGATAGATGGGTTCGAACGGTGCTTTGGTGGGTCGATTATTGACCTTGTGTCGTTGACACTCCGCACATCCTTGCACATAGTTCGCCACGTCGGTTTCATGTTTGGCCACCAATAGTGTCGTGCTAGTAGTTCCCTTGTTTTTGCTATGCCTGGGTGTCCTGCCATTAATGCGTCGTGGTATGGTTGTATGACCTTCCTTAGTTCTTCGTCTTTAGTCGTAGTGACTACGACTTTTCCATTTTTGAACCATACGCCTTCTATCTTTTGAGTTCATGGGGGCTTACCCATGCCATGATTCGGGCTTCTTCTTGAATGATGGGGTTCGGCGAGATTCCTGTTACTGTTCGTATGAAGATTTTGTTTGGTAGTACCGTGACACGTTCGTTGTCTTTCTCTCCAGTGTCATAGTCTGGCCTTCTTGACAACGCGTCTGCTCTACCGTTGGCTCTTCCTTTGAGATGATGTATCTCGATGTCGTATTCTTCCAGTTCCAAGACTTCTCGTGCTACTCGTCGACTGATTTTCTGTGGGTCTCGCCAGTATTGTAGGTTCATGTGGTCGGAGAATACTCTGACCTTATGAGGTGACCCCACTAACAGATATCTCCAATTCCGCAGCGCTTTCACGATGGCCAGCAGTTCCAAGTTGTATATGTCATAGTTTCGTTCGGCTTCATTGAGAGTGGCCGAGTAAAATGCTATTGGATGCTTTTTGTCATCGGATCCTTTCTGCATGAGTACTGCTCCGACGGCGAAGCCTGACGCGTCTACTTCGAGATCATATTGTACCTTTGGGTCTGGATGAGCGAGAATCGGGTTGCTCGTGATACGAGCCTTGAGCGTTTCGAAGGCCGTTTGTTGGGTTGGTCCCCAATGCCATTCGACGTCCTTTCTTGTTAATTCGTTCATTGGCTTGGCGATGTTGGCGAAACCTCGAATAAAGGGACGGTAAAAATTACAAAACCCCAAAAAACTGCGCACGTCCTTGACTTTCGTTGGTGTTGGCCATGTGCGGACACCGGAGACTTTTCCTGGGTCCATGCGCGTCATCCCCTTTTCAAGGATTACCCCCAGGTAATCAATAGACGGAACGTGGAATGCGCATTTGGACAATTTGAAGTAGAGGTCATGGGCGGCCGCAACTGCAAGGACGGCTGAAACTGCGGCTGTGTGTGCTTGGTTTGTTCGTTGGAAAGTGCCGCAGTCGTTGGTGGCGACAGCGATGTCGTCCATGTAGATGCGGATTTGTGTGCCTTCTGTTGCAAATTTAGCGATGACGGGATGGTAAATCTCGTTCATAAATGCTTGGAAAGTCGCCGGTGAGTTGCAAAGGCCAAAGTACATGACCGTTGGTTCGAAGAGTCCTCGTCTCGTTTTGAACGCAGCCTTGTGTTCGTCCCCTTCCTTGATCCTGATGTTGTTATACCCTTGTCGAACGTCGAACTTTGAAAATATAACCGCTCCACCCAGGTCTCGCATGAGATCCGTTATTAGTGGTAACAGATATTGGTTTCGCACCGTCCATTTATTTATTGCACGGTAGTCTTGGACTGGTCGGAGTTTCCCATCTTTCTTCTTAATAAAGAAGAAAGACGATGCGTAGGGTGACTGCGAGGGTCTAATATACCCTTTTTTGAGGTGTTCGTCGATGAAGGCGTCCAAGGCGTCATCTTCTGTTCGGGTCATCGGATAGAGTCGACAGGCGATAGATGTCGGTGCATCTGGTTGAAGTGTGATAGCGTGATCACATTGTCGCCTCTCGGGTAATCGCATTGATGCTTTTCGTCGAAGACTTTTCTAAAAGCTTCGTATTGCGGTGGTAGTGTGGCGTTCTCCTCGTCTTTGGTCTCTTCTTTGGTTTTAGCCGCGATGGCATGTTCGACTGCGGGGGTTATTACTCTTCGTCCCCTTGTTTCTTCGTCTTCTAGTTTTTTGACAATGTGTTCCTTTGTTAGAAGGTGTGCTAGTACTTCTCTTCTTCCCGTTGCGTTAACCGTTTTGATAGTGACGGGAAGGTGTGCTTGGTTAATTGTTCCCTTCTTCCAATCGAATTGTGGTTCGTAGGCTGCTAGCCACGGATATCCGAACAATATGTCTTCTTTCCAATGTTGGTGACTAGAACCGCATTTCTTTGTTGTTCCCATTGACATTGACTTGAAGAATGACATAGTGAGTTATATGTCCGGCTTTGTTTGTCGTGTCGTCGATGTTGTAGATTCTTTGGGTGTATCTAGCAACCGTGTTTTTATCCCCATTCGTTGGAGGAAGTTTTCGCTCACAAATTATCAGTGGCTCCTGAGTCCACTAGTGCTTTGACTTCGGCCGTGTTGTAACGCGTGTGTAGTTGAACTGGAATTCGCATAGAACGATAGCGCAAAATATACACTGAGTTACAACGAAGTGCCTCACCCAGGCCGTCGGGTTTAGGCGTCTGAAAACCCGTCCCCATCAACTTTTGTAGGACGAGATCCTTTACTTCGTCTCCTTCACTTGCTACCCCTCTCAACCAATCTTCTGCTTTATCTTCGTCAGTTTTTGACGATTCTCCCGTACCTCTTATCTGTTGTCTCTTGTTTTGCCGCGGTTGGCGACAGTCTCGACTGATATGCCCCATTTTTCCCAGTTGTAACAGCGGACCTGACTAAAGTCAGGTCGATTTCCTCGTTGCCTTTGTAGTACCCTCCTCTTGGTGGGAAAAGGGGGTCGCGGGGTATTGATAACGTCCTCTGCTCCTGCGAGTCTTCCTCTAACTCGGTCTGCGGAGGTGTCCATTGCGTCGGGATGCGGTAGTGGAGCAAGGAGTTTTGCCAGTGCTCCCGGTTGGTTTCTATTAGCGGATCCTTTGAACATATCTAAGTTTCCGCGCACCGTCTGCATATGGATCCACTTTTGTGCCTCTTGAGGGCTGATGCTCTCCAATCTTCGTAAGTCCTAGGATCATCGTGTGGTACATTGCTTCATAGAGCGTCCTAGGTAACCCTTTTATAAGTACTTCAGGGTTTGTTCCGCGTTGATGTCGTATCCGGCGTAGCGAACGAGTTGTTCGAATAGAGCGATTAATCGTCTATTTTTCCTTCCTTCATCCTGATGCCTGCGTCTAGTTGGGCTTGGCTCTTTCTTTGCTGAGTACATCAGCGAATTGTCGTCGAAAGGCTTGCAGAACGTTGTTCCACAGCCTGTTATCGAACTGGCTGACACCTCTGGATACTTCTCTTACCAACCATTGGTTGGCTGACATGACCCAGGCGTTAACCAGGTCTCCTTGGACGTAAGTGAGGAACAACATAGCTTTTTGATACTTGTTCCTCATAGCCGTTTGCTCGCGTTGACTCCTGCGTAGATCTCCCACTTGGAGTATGAAACCTCGACTTTTGATCTTTCTCCGCTGAACAGATTTGGGGGTTTCCTATGAATTTGTCCGTGGTATTGCCGACGCCCTGAGGCACTCCGGCGGTCCTCCTCCTCCATGGGTGGTGGGCCTCCTGCCCGGTGGGCCTCCTCCTGGTGGCCTCCTCCTTGATTTTGTTGTCTGTAGCCCTTCTATTGTTCGAATGGTCTAGGAGGTGGTTCGTTGTAATCAAAGTCGAACCCTCCTGGTTGATCTGGCTCGTCCTGGCCCCATGGCTCGTCGAGCAGCTTGTATATCTTCCGGGTCCATGTTTACAACATGGCCTGTTCTTTCGTCGATGACTAATGGCATAGGTTCTTCGACCTGTGTTTGAGTGGCCATCCTAATTGGTCAGGGATGTGTAACGTAGCTGTTTGCGTGATGATTTCCTCTACAGCGGATTCTTCTTCTTGGATGTAGATGGTCTCTGGTTCGTGTTCTATAGATGGGTTTGGGCTCGTTCGCTTGTGTGGCTGGTGTCTGTCTGTGCTGGTGTCCGTGTTGGAGTTCTGGAGATATAGGCTCCCGTATGTTCTTCTCTTCTATGGAGCTCCGTCGATTCGTCCTTGGTTCTTACGTCTCTTGCTTCTGATAGCAGAATGTGCAATTGAGATCGTCTCCGGCTGGTCTGGCTGCTTCGAAGTACTCTTGTGTTCTGTTCCACCTGAGTTCCACCCAACAACACCTTCCGTGGTGAAAGATGATTGGATGAAATCGTTGGGCTGTCGCTGCTTCGGTAATAACCGGTGTTAAAGTGGTCTAATGTTCCACTTCGTCTGTCGTCCGGGATTGTTCTCCAACGGACTCGATTGATGACG